>JAJLRJ010000003.1:17244310-17339310 GCA_024195265.1 Dendrophyllia cribrosa | reverse complement strand
CACTGAAAGTGCACCTAACCCCCAAATTGTTTTTTCGCTTAATCAACTGCAGTGAACTCTGTGTTCGTTGAAAAGTTGAATAGTTAAATATTTCTTGTTTTTAACGTTGCGTTCGTGAATTATAGAGGTTTGAATTTACAAAATGTTAATAAGATGACGTCAAATCAAGAATCGTTTATTATACAACTACTTGTTTCCACCTCCAAGTAATATCTTTTTACAAATGAATTGACTATTAACAGTTTTTATTTAGTATTTCTTAAATTGATTATCCTTAAGCTGTGAACTGCGTGTTGAAAATTGAAGTAGAAGTAATGGTAAAGTCTTGATTTGACGTCATCTAATTAGCATTTTAGTTTAATTGCCGTTCACTGCAAAACAACAACGTCAAATGATCAAATTTCCATTTGAACTTGAAAGCCGTCCTTACAAATTAAGCTCCCGGACAATCCCGTCACGTTAGACAAACTAAACAAATAGGAAGAACTGCAAAGTAGTTTCTATGGAAAGAATCCTTGGTGCTGTTGTCGTAGTTGCTTTAGCTCCCTATTGTTGATTATGGTGAATTTATTCATAAAAATCCTATACTACCTTGCGGTCTTGGCTTGTAGGCTTGAAGCTTTCATCCGACAACGTTAATTGAAATAGCTGTATGGTTTATTCCCCAAAGCCTCGTGGTGATGTCTTTTGTTTGAAGTTGAATTTTAAAATATTGAAATTGGGCTATTTTACGCTCAAATTCGAAACGAATTTTTCCCATATAAATCCTTATAATTTCGCTATTACGCAACAGTTACCACGACGTTCAAATTACAACGTGTAAACATAACTTGAGCTTGGGGTACCTGTGATCATTCTCATTCACTTTATCCAAAGATCGGAAAATAAAAGGAAGATGATGTATGAATTTTACACACCATTCGGCGGACTAAACAGACCGAGTTATAAAAGAAAAATATGTGTATTCTTAATTCTAGAACCATAAATGGACTGAAATGAATGTAAAGTCTCCTTTTTAAAAAGCGTGTTGGGTGAAAGGTAAATAGAGTACATGTATATTCCTCGTTCTAAACCCGAGTTACACGAATGGTTAATGGCCGAGTACATGTATATTCCTTGGTCTTAAAGCGTGTTGCGCGAAAGATAAATGGAATACATATATGTATATATATATTCCTCGTTCTAAAAACGTTTTGCGCGAAAGGTAAAATGAATACATTGTACATTCCTTGTCGCGTTCGAAGAAAGCAATTCTAATTTCGTGTTGGTTGCCCTGTGCCTTGCATGCAGTAAAATTTGAGATTTTTTGGTGACCGGTCTTCCAAATAGCCGCCCCTTTAGAGCGTTTTCACTTGACGTCATAGCCACCATATTGGTGTTCCCGTACAAAATAATTTTAATTAACTTCTTTTGTTAGGAACACCAACATGGCTGCCATGGCCTTTGTCATTTGAGTCCCACGGGACTGAAGGTCACGTGAGTGAAAACGCTCTATTGCTTTTTTCAGGGGCTCATTTCCGCCGGAAATTCCTTCGAACGCGTCTCCATATTACTGCCAGTTCTAAAAGCGTGTTGCTCGAAAGGTAAATGGAGTACATGTGTATTCATCGTTCCAAAAGCGTGTTGCGCGAAAGGTGAGTGGAGTACATGTATATTCCTCGTTCTAAAAGCATGTTACGCGAAAGGTAAATGGAGTACACGTATATTCCTGAATTTCTCTTTAAGTATTAAACTCACTTTTTTCCTATAACAATTTTTGAGGTAATAAAATCTTCATTGTGACTGTCAGTAATTAATTAAAAATCTATGATTGCTTCCTTTAAGAAACAAAACAAAATATCCGAGTTAATTAAAAAGTAACAACCTATTTCTCGGTAAATTTGGATGGAAAGGAATGTGGATGGGACGGGGAGCATCGTGTTTCACGGAGACAATTTATGAAAGTTTATCAGCTCTCTCCCTCTCCCCTCTCCAGTAAAAAGCATCTGAGAGCAAGGAAATGCGGATGTATTCGTACAGATATAAACTGTCGGCTATTTAAAACAAGTCTTGTGAGACTATGTTTATTTTTTTATTACAGCTAAAAGGTCAATTTTGACGGGAAATTATTTCCGAGAACAATTTCTTCCAGGTAGAACTGTGGAAACTATTTTTTAAAATATATACTTATTTGAATTGCAAATACATGGATTAATTAACAATTCATCATTCCTTTTTTCTTCGCACCTTCACCACGAGGAAAGTGACGGAGGCTGAAGGAGTTATATTCATGTTAACAGATAATTCTAGATTGCAACCGAAACTTTAATTAATAACTTTAATGTTGTTCGAGATGAGGAACAAAGTCATCTGCCCCAGCATGCAGACCACAACATTTTTTGAAGCGGAGATTTATCTTGTCAACACGTCGATGAATAACGACCACTTTAAAACGTCTTTTACTTCTTCTAACTACGTACTTCAGGTAAGAAAAATATTGTTATATAGTTCTTGCAGCATTTATTGAGGGTTGTTTTCAAGCAATGGCTTAAACGGTCGGTTGGTTTAAGCTGGTTTAGTTTACACTCGACGCTTAAATGGACTCAGGCCCGGTTCAAACGTCGAACTTCACATGTGCCGAATCTAATGCAAATAAGCAAAAACAATAGATTTTGCTCATTTGCATTGGATTCGGCACATGTGAAGTTCGACGTTTGAACCGGGCCTTAGCTTCTTTGTTAGTATGTAACTAAAATTTCAGCCACCATATTTAACAATTGCTTCTTAATCAAGTGTGCATTACTGATATAACTGTATAACCGTTGTATGTGGTTTAAGATACACAGACCGGCGCGATTTATATACAGCTCTCCAGTATTTCAATTAACGTTGTCGGGTGGTAATTGGTAATTGGGCATTGGGAAGCTATTGTTTGGGGGTCACTCAAGCAAAGCATTGCATTGTGTTCCGTATGCCTACATGCCAATGCCCAATTACCATCCGACAACGTTAATTGAAATAGCTGTACATGTAGATTACTTAATGGGCAGTGCGGGCGTACGTTATTCAGGTTATTTACGTTTGCATAGCCTCGCTCGTTCGATTTCTGATACAAACCAACGCCGGAGTGCGTAAATGCCGTACAAAGCACTGCCCATGCTGTTCGTGTCTGAAAAAGACAACGAATAGTTTCATATGACTCCCAGAGCAAAACACGCGAGTGCGCGAACAAAAATCGCCCTGTTAGCGAAGAGATGTGACTCACCCGCGACTTTCTCTGTGGAAAAAATGGACGACAATTCTTCGCCTAGAATCGCCTCCAACGAGTATAGGCGCGATTCGCTTGGGTGTTTCGCCCTGGCGACTATCCCTGGAAGAAATGAGAGAGACTAATCGTATTTTGGAAAAATTAAATGGGTAAAAAAAACACAATCATTTTTGCTTAAGTAAATCAGTGTCAGTGTTATGAGATCAAGACAACAAATCTCCCTCCAAAGAAGTTTGGACCAGGGAGGGTGTGGGTGGAGGCTTTAGTCCCGTTTAAATTCCGGCCTACGATTCTTTAGTAAGATAAAAACATTATCCAGCGAATACGTATACTTACGTGAGTTTTCTTTTACATTAGTTTAAACACAGAAATGAGAAATCATGGCAGAGCTTCTGTCAACTTCGACATGATAATGTTGAAAGAGGTTAGTTGACTGATAAATTTTAATCCGTAACTTCTATAGTGGGGGGATTAAAAAGAAGAATGAAAACTGAAATGATAACAGTTAGCCACCGGAAGAAGATTGAAAAGGTGACGTTTTGAGCACTAGCCATTCTTTTTTCGCTTAACATCCTATTTGTAAAGCGTCAGCCTTTGTGATTCACTCTGACAAAGGGCTAGCGCTCGAAACGTCAGCTTTTGAATATTTTCAAGGTGGACAATTTACCTTAATAGTTATTAGCTGCGGTTACACGTTGCCACTTTTACTTAGGAAAATTCGAAAGAACAATAGCCGCGGCAAGGGCTATTGTTAATTCAAATTAAGCGTGCACTGGCTATTGTTGTTTCGAGTTTACCCAGGTAAAAGTTGAAACGTGTAACCGCAGCTATTAACTCAGTTGATAAAAAAATTCGTGTCTACCTTTTTGAAATTCAAAAAGTGATGGCATTTATTGATACATTTTTGTTTTGTTACTATGCAGGGTTCAAGGAAACTATAAATGTCAGAATCAAGCAAGGAAGAAAGAAAGACAACGAACTTAAACAAAGAAAGAGGTAGAGAAACTAGTGTTATTTTAAGCGCAGCACAAAAATTACCTTTCTATATATTTTTTTTCGCCGCCAGGTTCGAACTTAATTTTCTTAGTTCAGTGGATATACAGTGCAACACAGATATACCGACCTTCGCCGCGCGGTTTAACGAACAAATTCCAGGATCAACTGATAAATGATAGCACAAAGAGAATGAAACCTCGAAATCGATTAACTGCATTGTTTCATCCATACACTTCTCTTTCACAGAAAAAAAGAACTATATGAATATCCAGGGAACAGTAAGGCAATTCCAACTTTAAGGATTAGTGATGTTAAGGAGAATCACAAATTCTCATTGTCATAACATTCGACCGTCTTACAATGTCGGTCCCTAGTATGTCGTCAGCAAGGACGTTAAAATCGAGGCGAATTGGCAAAAAGTTGTTTCACGGTTTTCGTCAAGAGTAAGTAGGAGTAGATAACACCAGTTGATGGGCTCCTGATAACCCTCATTTTCCAAGTGGAAATATCAGGTCATTTACTGCTCTCAAGCATACCTATGGCTGTAAAAAAAAACGTCCAAAAAATGCGTTGTGCTTGAGAATAGCCTAGAATAAACCAAACAAATAAACATACATGACCTTCTGGTAGACACATGTACACATTGCGGACCTATTTTCTTTTTTTTTTTTTCCCAAACAATACCAAACGTAAAATCATTTATGCACCAATTTATTCGAAAATCGTACTCCGTGTTAAGTTTTCAGTCAAAATTATAAGTCATTCTGCCTATTTAGGGCATTTAATTCAACGTGCTTTGTCTGGTTTCCAGTAAAGGTTGTTTGGTTACAAAACGATTTCTCAAAGGAAATTGAACTGTGTTTCTTTTTCTGTTTTCAATAGAGTGTGTGCGCTCACGTGACCCTTGAATTACCGTCCGCCATGTTGGAGGACCACTTTGATGGGTTTTCCCTCTGTTTACCTTCTAGAGAGCGGGCAGTGCGAGCGCTTTTGAAATCATAACTCGCGTTTCCTTTAACGTTGCGAATTAAAATCGAAAAAGAAGCTAATGTACAGTGCTTTTTTGTCATTTGTGCTAATTTAAATCCCAAAAACCCTTTTCTTTCGATAATTAGGTCCGTATTTGTTTCGATCAATTCGATTTGCCGGCCCGATTTTTTTAAACCTTGAAAACATTATCACAGAGTAGAAAATCAGCCACACTTATAAAATCGGTTTTACGTCAACAATATTTCTTATAAAATGCCTCATTTTCATGGTCGCCACAAATCTTATATTAAACTTGTCTTGTAGCGCGTCTCTTTAGCTAGTTTGTCGGTTCCTTGATTAGCTTTGATTGCACGCTGCACAAGTTTGTCTGCACGAAATTTTGTTTCGAAGTGGTTTCTGTGGGGAACTTGTTCCCCGGGTGCTTACTATTTAGCCAAGAAAACCGGTATTTTCGGTTGGAAAGCAAAAGGTACGGTTGATTTTCAGGGAATTTGGGTTAGATCTAGTGGAAAACCTTCAGCGATTAGTAGCGTGAGCCCGGCAGCCGGGCACAGTCTTCAAAGGGTCTTCAAAATGCCTCAGAAATTCTCACAGAATTTTTACGAAAAGCTTCATTTAAACCTCCTAAGAGTATTTTATCTTTGTTTAGAAATGTCAAGCGCTTCGAAAAATTAATTTGGTTTTGTAGTTGACGAATTCTCCAAGCTTGTGCATACTGTAAAATCGCTATGTTCTCGACACTCAGATTTTCCAAGTGTCGTCAACACAGCAATTTTGTAGTATGCACAAGCTCGGAGAATTCGTCAACTACAAAACCAAATTAATTTTTCGAAGCGCTTGGCATTTCCAAACAAAGATAGAATACTCACAGGAGGTTTCTGAATGAGGCCTTCGAGATTTTAGCATATTTTACAGCATCGGAGGCTCAAGTTATGTTGTTTCAGTCACCATTTTGATTACGTCAGTCCTCCAACATGGCCGCCGGTAAGTTTGTGACGTCATCCGCACACACACTATAAGGGATATCTCAGTAAATATCATGGGCCATTTTGTGTCCTAGGAAAAATGTCTTAGCCATTTTGTCCGATTTATGCCATATTAGGGATCATAACTAACAGTAATCAAAATGCCGTGAATTTTTGGTAGAAATTTAAGGGTATGTTTTTTTTTGTCAGTATCAATTGTGTTATATCTTACATGTTACTTTTGTCGTCCTTTTCTATTAAAATTTTGCCTGCTTAGGGTTTTCATCGACGAATGGAGAGAGCCACTTACTAGCTTCAATTTTCAGTTTTATTTTCCTGTACAGCAATCCCTCTATACATGAAGATTATGTGCAGTTATACGAAGAGATGTTGCTTAAAAATATTTTTAAATTGCTAAGATAGAGTTTGAACTGAAAGCAGTAGTAGGTACATTGTCTGGCCTTTCAAAATAATGTTACAGTTAAAGAATTATCACAATTTCTCTTTATTTGGCCATTTGACTGCAGTGAGATATAACATATCAACAAAAACGGACATTGAAAGCGAGAGTAAAGTTTGGAAAATAAACGCATCACTTTTTAGTAAGAAATTAATAATTTTTTGTAAAGTTGATTTCCCACTTAGTTAAAATATAAGGCCATTTGCAGTCTGTTTCCCTGTAGTTTTTGGCTGCTTGTCATTTTCCAGTGAATGATGAAGTTGAGGCACACTTGTACCATTTACATGTAACAGGGAAGTCATTCGTCAGTTTTCAAACTAGGGAGTTTTACCATTTGTTTTTAATTGGAATTTTGGCTGTTTCTTGTTTTGAACATTTTGCAGTAGAAATGGAACGTCATTTTTTCTCTTCTGAGAACTTCCATGCGCCGAGGCGTGTTTTTAGTTTAAGGTTCAGTTGTTTGTCTGTGTCCACTAACCAAGATTTTTACGGTTGCGTTTACACAACATTGCAAAGAAATGAAGGCTAGTTTTAAGATCTGATTTCAATTTTAACCAATTACGATTGCAAGTAAATTGCAGGTAAAGACACTATTTAATCGGGCAGATGCCCGATTAATAAAATGACTTTTATTCTTCGTCACCTTTTGATGCCCTTTCTAGAAAGTTCTAGAAAATTCTGTTTCAAGTGTTTTTGAGATAAGAGTTTCAAAGGTTAAAGTTAATATGACAGATTTTTTTTATTTCCTTGATGGAATCTACATGGTGTTCTTATGAGAAAATCGAAAAGAGTTTTTTCGATATCGATTTTCTTTTCCGTGTTTTAGCCGTCAAAAAACGTGAAATTTTACTTCCGGTGGGTTACAAAACCGCGCAAGAAGAAAGACTTGAAATAGTCCGCTGTGGACGTCAAGACAATTGTTATTATTGGCCATAGCAAAAGCTCTGTGTACCAATACCTTTTCTTTCATAAAGGCCAAAAAGAAAATGAACGTAGGGGGTTTTATGTCTAGTTTTTGTTTATAAATATAGAATTTTCCGACTAAAATATAATAATTCAGGAGATAGGTTTTGCGGTCTCCAGCATTATAGTCGTATAAGATTTGAAAATCATCAAAACGAATCTCATTAGTTGAGTTAGAATTTTACCAAAAGCATACATTAGACCAGAATGTCTCAAGCAATGGATAGCTCACTAGCCGGCATATGTAGAAGTGTTTTTGAATTACTGCAGTCTAAGCATAAAGTAACGCTCTGTGGGGCAATGTATTGTGTACTATCTTAAATTGAAAGATGCTTAACTTTGTTTCATTAGTAGCTATTAGTTATTTTGAAGGCAAGACTATGAATTTCATTGATATTTTGAATATGGCAAACGCCTAATCTGCGGAACCGGCTGTTTGCCAAAGGTTCTATAAATTTCTTTTCCACCAAAATGCGACGGGCTTGTTTACAGGAGATTTCTCCCTCCAGCAATACTGCCGTAATTTGTGTGTTTGCTTTCTTGCCAGTCGCACCCGGAAACTTGAGTGTTCTCTTCCAGTCAGAAGGCATGGCATCGATAAGTATGCTCTATGCCAGTCTTTATAAAAAGTTGATTTCCCGTCAATCGGACCACGTTTTAAGTATATCAATATAGAATTTGGGTAGACCCTGTAAATTTAACGTGTCGATATCATAATTGCAGTCAAAAATGAAAATTCCACCTAACTTATCTAAATAAAAGGAGGGGATAGCCATCGAGGCCTCGTCCTTCCCGTCTATCACTTTTAACCCAGGCTGCTAGTAAGTCTAGTAAGGATTTTCTTATTGAATCATAATCAGGTAAATCTAACCCTCCCTTCCCTTTTGGACCAATCATAGATTCCCTTTTTATTTTGGGTGGTTTATTATTCCAGACAAAAGCCGACACTATCTTATCTACTATATATGTTACAATATGAGGAGGTGTGGGGAGGCAAGCACTTGAAAAAATCAGTTTGGAAAGACCAAGCATCTTAATAATAGTTATTTTGCCATAGAGGGTTAAATCTCTTTACATCCATATGTTGCATACCTTCTGAATTTTCGTTGTCTTCTCCATAAAGTTTTCCTGTTCGCAAATTTGATTATCATATGAGAACACTGCGCCTAGAGCGCATATTGGCGTCTGTGACCATTTTAGATTATATAATTTTTCCTTCCTGTTCTTATATTTTCCCAACCATATAGCTTCGGTTTTAGATGGATTGATCTTTAAGCCGCTACAGTCTTTAAACTGAACTAGTAGTTCTAACAGTTTTTTTTAACGAAAACTGATCTTTAACAAAAATCGTTGTGTCATCGGCATATTGCGTTAGTTTTAATTCTTTATCTTGGATGCGTATACCTTCAATATTGCTATCTGATCTGATCGCGCAAGATATTAATTCTACTGCGAGAACACTGCGCCTAGAGCGCATATTGGCGTCTGTGACCATTTTAGATTATATAATTTTTCCTTCCTGTTTTTATATTTTCCCAACCATATAGCTTCGGTTTTAGATGGATTGATCTTTAAGCCGCTACAGTCTTTAAACTGAACTAGTAGTTCTAACAGTTTTTTTTAACGAAAACTGATCTTTAACAAAAATCGTTGTGTCATCGGCATATTGCGTTAGTTTTAATTCTTTATCTTGGATGCGTATACCTTCAATATTGCTATCTGATCTGATCGCGCAAGATATTAATTCTACTGCGAGTATAAACAGCATTCCAGAGAGCGGGCAACCCTGTCTTAGTAACACCGCGATATAAATTGAAAAAATGAGATGCATACCCGTTATTAATATTGCAACTGGATATATTGTTATAAATCACTTGAATCCAATTCCTGAAGTCCGAGCCAAAATTAAATGTTTGAATGGTTTTTAATAGGAAATTCCATTCTAGACTATCAAAGGCCTTTTCGAAATCAATAAAAGTAACAATTACTCCAATATTTTGCTCTTCAGTATAACACAGTATATCTGAGATTTGTCTTATGTTTTGTCCGATATTAAAACCTGCCTTCGATATACCCAGTTTGTGCATTGCTTATGATTTGCGGGAGCACCTTTTTCAGTCTCAATGCCAGCGCTTTGGTGGCAATCTTATAATCCAAATTTAACAAGGAAATAGGTCTCCAGTTTTTCAGGTAAGTCACGTTCTTTTAGTGTGTGTGCGGATGACGTCACAAACTTACCGGCGGCCATGTTGGAGGACTGACGTAATCAAAATGGTGACTGAAACAACATAACTTGAGCTTCCGATGCCGTCAAATATGCTAAAATCTCGAAGGCCTCATTCAGAAACATCCTGTGAGTATTCTATCTTTGTTTGGAAATGCCAAGCGCTTCGAAAAGTTATTTTAGTTTAGTAGTTGACGAATTCTCCGAGCTTGTGCATACTATAAAATCGCTATGTTCTCGACACTCAGATTTCCGAAGTGTCGAGAACACAGCGATTTTATAGTATGCACAAGCTCGGAGAATTCGTCAACTACAAAACCAAAATAATTTTTCGAAGCGCTTGACATTTCTAAACAAAGATAAAATACTCTTAGGAGGTTTAAATGAAGCTTTTCGTGAAAATTCTGTGAGAATTTCTCAGGCATTTTTGAAGACTCCTTTGAAGACCGTGCCCGGCTGCCGGGCTCATGCTACTAATCGCTGAAGCTTTTCCACTAGTTCAACGAAAATTCCCTAAAATCAACCGTACCTTTTGCTTTCCAACCGAAAATACCGGTTTTCTTGGCTAAATAGTAAGCACCCGCGGAACAAGTCTCCCACAAAAACCATTTCAAAACAAAATTTCGTGCAGACAAATTGCAGCGTGCAATCAAGGAACCGACAAACTGTAGCTATTAAATAAAAGAGACGCTACAAGACTGATTGTACGATTTGTCGCGACCATGAAAATGATTCCATTTTATAAGAAATATTGTTGACGTAAAACCGATTTTATAAGTGTGGCTGATTTTCTACTCTGTGATAATGTTTTCGAGGTTTTAAAAAAATTGGGTCGGCAAATCGGCAAATTGGCAAATCGAATTGATCGAAACAAATACGGCCCTAATTATCGAAAGAAAAGGGGTTTTTGGTATTTAAATTAGCACAAATGACAAAAAAGCACTGTACATTAGCTACCTTTTCGATTTTAATTCACAACATTAAAGGAAACGCGAGTTATGATTTCAAAAGCGCTCGCACTGCCTGCTCTCTAGAAAGTAAACACAGGGAAAACCCATCAAAGTGGCCCTCCAACATGGCGGACGGTAATTCAAGGGTCACGTGAGCGCACACACTCTATTCTTCTTCGGTATAAGTCTTATAATGCCTTGTCTTTGTGACACCGACATTTGGCCGTTAACAAACGCATAATTAAAGCTATCAACCATCATTTGGTCTAGATATTCCCAAAAACACATGTAGAATTCAGCTGTTAATCCGTCAGACCCACGAGACTGTTTTTTTTTTTTTAAATTCCTCAGCGCAACAAAGCACTCATTAAGAGTCAAAACTCCTTTGCAGCTCTGTTTTTCTTCTTCATTGAGCTTAGGGATGTATTCGTTCTCCAAAAATTTCTTGAACTTAGGATCATTAACATTTGAATTTTGTGACTTAAACAGAGATTCATAAAACCTTGTTTGTTCTTTCAAAATTTCGGAAGGATCTGAAATTGCGCTTCCGTCCTCGTTTGTAAGTTTATTAATGCATTTACTCTGATAGTTCTTTTTTTCTAAATTTAAAAAATACTTAAAACTATGTTCGCCCCATTCGCACCACTTTGCTTTGGATCTAAGACAAGCGCCACGTGTTCTTTCATATGAGATTTTGTCTAATTCTTTTACGGTTTCATTGTTGAGTGTTTGTTGTGAATCATTTATGGTTAAGCTTTTGTGCTTTTTTGATTAACTCCATTTCCTAATCCCTTTCGTTTTTTTAGCTTTTTGTTTCGAGAATTGTCAGTGTGAAAGCTCTTATTTCCATTTTGACTAATTCCCACAGTAGACCTTTGTCTTCAACCTCGTGGTATTAGTCTTTAAAGACCGGGATTTTGGCTGACAGCATTTCAATAAAATCTTTGTCTTCGAGTAACGCCGCATTTTAAAAATTTGCAGTAACCTGGTCCTCTGGGATGTTGCTGTTGAACACTTAACGATAGCACCACAGCCGAGTGATCACAGTGAGGGAAAACAGCAATATCTGAATAGACCATTTTACAGTTGTGTGCTTAGTACCCTGGCCTTTGTGTGAAAGTGAGGCTGGAGTTGACTTTGTTTTGATACAAACCTTACTGCTTTTCATATGTAAATCATGTTAGTAAGCGTAAGAACAACATGATTTACATATGAAAAGAAGAAAGGTTTCTATCAAAACAACGTCAACTTCAGCCTCATTTCCACACAACCAGGTTACTAAGTAGAAAACTGTAAAATGGTCTATTCTCTATTTTCGAATTGCCCATAATACACTTTGTTTGCCCCCAAATTTTGCATAAACTATTGTTTTGAAATGCTCTTGGGAATACATGCAGTCCTCCCAAGAGCATTTACAAACAATAGTTTATGCAAAATTTGGGGGGCAAACAAAGTGTATTGTGGGCAATTCGAAAAAAGAGAATGTTGTGTAAATTGAAGAATGTCTCTGGAGATTAACCAATAGTTTAATCTGCATTTTATTTTCATATCAGGAGTTGACCAAGTGAATTCTTGATCTTTAGGATGAAAATCTATCCAAGCATCAACGAGATCGAAGGCATTAATTATTTGATTTATTTTAGCGATTACGTTCTTCTTTGATGAGATATCACGAGCGCCTTGTTTATCTTCGTTGGAAAGAGGACAATTAAAATCGCCCCCAAGGACAATTTTATAATTCACTAGGCTCTGCAGCATCTCAGCTAGTTTCCTGAAGAAAGTTTGTTATGCTTGTGTGTCATTATGAGCGTATATATTGACTAATGCGTTCCTTTCATCATCAATGTCGGTTTCTAGAATTAGAATTCTGCCATCGTCACTTTTTATCTCCTTATTTACCGTTATTTGAAGGTTAGGGTTGAATAATATAGCTGTACCTTTACTATGTTTGGTTCCATGATTAAAGTAAATCTTGCGTCCCCATTAAGTACTTCATATCGTTTCTTCCGCAGAGGAGCTATACGTTTCTTGTAAAAAAAGCTACTGATGTTTTCCTACGATGCAGTTGCCTAAAAATAGCTCTTCTTTTTGTTGACTTATTGATACCCCTTACATTAAGTGTTATGATTTTGTGCAGAAATAATTAGGTAAATAATTATTATGATAACGTTATCAAAAGGACTTCTTCTATCCCAAACATAAACTACACACATTAGATAAAACTAAAACCATAAATAATACAACGAATAAATAACACACATGAGCTTATCAAGGCGGAAGGTCGTTCGTTTGTGGGCCTCTTGGTAACAAAGTGAATACTTATTCCAATGTTTATGTTAAACGAGTACTTTAAGAGCTGCTGCTCGTATTAATTGTTTTTTTAAGTTTTAAATTGTCTGGCAAAGCAGTTACATCGTGCTTACAATCATTAATGAATAAGTGTCTTCCACGGATTATAATGTTATCATCAGGGTAAAGTTCTTTGCCTTTTTTGCGTGCGTACCATAAAAGCGCGGTTTTGTAACACACCGGAAGTGAAATTTCACGTTTTTAGACGGCTAAATCAAGGACAAGAAAAATCGATATATAAAAACTTTTTTCGATTTTCTTATCAGAACGCCATGTAGATTCCAACAAGCAAATGAAAAAAATCTGTCATATACACTTTAAGAGTACCATGTTAATGTTTTGTATGTGATGTCAAACACGAAATAATAGTAATAATAATAGCATTTATTTAAACACGATAAAAATTACAGCGGAGCTGATGTGGTCGTATTATGTTATAGATGTGGTCGTATTATATTATAGAACACCAAGAGGAAGATCTGAAGTGACGTTTCGAAGGCAAATTCAACCATAATCAGTTTTTAGACTGACACAAACTGGAAAACTTCAATTTATGAATATAAAATCCAAGATTTCAAACGCTCAACAAAGATCCTTTAAGCTCCCACAGGAACCTCAAAGATAGACAGGAAATTTAAGCAGAAAAAATCAATGCAAAAGTATTGCAGTACCTTGAAATTCACGTGGAAGAAGTTCGACACAAAACTGCTGCATAATTTTCGAAAATTGTTGGAAAACGCAGCATTGGAGATTTGAGCAGGTTTTGGAGCATTTTATAATGTTTACAGAACCAGTGAATACTTTTTAAAGGAAACCTCCATTGTCAGAACAAATTGACGTTAAATTGTTGGAAAAAGGAACAGGTGCAAATATAATTTAAGTGTACAAATAAAATGGATATAAATATCGCCAATTTTCGCTTTTAAATTTCCCGCGCGCCGCCATTTTGAATATTTATGACGTGTTACGGTTGCCGCTATTGTCAAGAATCAAATTTTTTTTGTATGCAACAATTAGACAGGCACCGCGGCAGAACGCACTGCGCATGAGTAGAAAACTGAGCATCCGGTGAATTACGCATTTCCGGTGACATACTGTAATCCCATGTAAATGTTGTAGTTAATTTTTTTATCTCAGGTAATTTTTATTTTTCCATTGTTTTTGGGTATGGTAATATATGCTCACAAGAGAAAATAATTGGACAGAGAGGGAGTCTCCCAGTAATGGGTTTGGGATATCTTAATTGCAAAAAAGTTATTTTTAGTAACAATGCGGACCACGCGAAAACATTTTCCGGTGAGCTGGTTGACTTCCGGAAGACTCGCTTTCATGAATCAGCCCGTCAAGCCAGGCGGTGTCAGCAAATTAAAAAATGGCGACCATCGCGGTGGTAATTTCGCATGTGAAAATGAAAGTAAAATGGTCCTGTTTGAGCAAAGAATGTTATAAAGTACCACAGCGGCTGGATACATAGATCTTCATCTATCTTTATACACAAACTGTTGCAACTGAAGCGGTAAAAAGGGGGCTGGACAATTCAACTTACCGGACAGATGCCAATCAACCATCCACTCCAATCTCTTGTAAGCGTCGTTTCTAAAAGTTTGAAGTCGCTTTGCTCGATCGATGGCCAGCCCATCCAAACTTTTCAGACGTGAAATATTTGCATACTGTAGAATTCAAAGTTGTTATGTTTTTTTATAGCTGAAGGATAGGAGGATTCTCTTCTGGGAAAATCACTTTTTAGGAATTTCAACACGGCAAGGAGTTAAAAACGCTAAAACCGGTTATATGCTTTATACGTTTGGAAGGACTTTGTCAGGTGCAACTTCTTTCCACTGATGGAAAATGAATATCAGTTCTGTTGAGGTCAGCTACCAAGGAACTGTATACTGACAGCCGGGTTAGAGGTTATTTAGAGCCAAAGTGTAAGTAAAATTTCTGGAAAAGTGATTGAATTTTATTTATTCGATAGGCCGCGTGTTCTAAGTTAAATTCATTTGCTTACTTGGATTATTGACTTCAAAAAAAATCCAGTAGACTCGTATTATTTTATTTCTAAAAAGCGAATAAATAAAACACGCTTTTCTAGTGATGTCACCTTAATTTATTCATTGAACTTTGGGATAAAGGCCACCATTTCTTTTTAGTAAACTTGCAGACCTTATAATAAAATTGCGGGCCTCCCCTTTGTCAGACAAAAGATCAGAAAGTTTGGCTGACACTGTATGCGACGTCAAAAAACTTAAATGACCTACTATAGAAAATAGAGGCAATCGATTAAGAATTGTAGCTAAGGTGAATGCATTGATCATACACTTAAATTCCACCCAAGGCCATTTTTTTCAATAAATGAATTCGAAAGAGCGGATCGATGCCCTGCTTGGAAGCGGCCGCCGTTTACACGCTTTGTATTTAGTATTTTTGCATAAATTTCTATGGACATCTTTATTCGCCTTCTCACATTTATGTTTCATAAACGAATCGATTAGATCCTTTTCCGCCAGTGAGTGTAGGTTGCTGTTATAATTTGGATTATTTCGCCAAAATAGTTTCAGAGAAATGACTTTATTTTCGCGTGTACGCGAGTTTCAGCGTCCAACTTCATAAAAGTAGTTTCCTGACTTTTCCTTGGATTTTATTTAACGATGCCTCTTTTTAATACGGTTAACACCACTGGCTTATTTTTCATTGAAGTTTGGTTGTAATCTAAGAAGGGAGAGGAGATCCAAAATCGATATTTTCGTGAGTAAACTAAAATATTCACTTCAGACATTCTAAAATTCGTTTTCTTCGACATTTTCGTGCCAAACATAACAAGATACTTGGCTTACAATTTGTAGCCTCAGCATGTCTCCACGGCCACAGTTTTACTTTCATACCTTCATATAGATTTGCTGGTTCATACAAACAGAATTTTGTAATATCTTTGTTGTCTTTTATCCCGGGTCACAGCTAAGGTAACCGGAAATTCCTGAAGTTTGTCATGCATACACTCAGTTCGAAGGAACTTTACAGGTCCACTTTTCCCCAGCAGTTGTTAAATGAATGAAAACTTTATTTTTTAACTATAATTCAGACGATACTCCAATGGCGAAAACAAGCAGGCATCGTTTTGGAATAAACTCCAAGGAAAGGTCAGCAAACATTTTTGTGAAGCTATTAAATAATGCGTGTAGTCGGCTGAAACTCGTGCGTTGTTTGTTTATAAAGTCCTTGAAATTCTCAGTGACCAATTATAATCCAATAAAAGCAACGTTCGGAAAAACAACTTATTGATTTTTATGAAACATAACTTGGACAAAGTGAATGAAGATGTCCGATCCATTGTTTTTTATTAGAAAAGGTAAATAGAAAGCGTGTAACCGACGGCGCTTCCAAACAAGGCATCATCCGTTACGGTAGTTTTCATTTATTAAAAAACGTGGCCTTGGGTATGATGCATTTTCGTATTGAAACTTAGCTAAACTTCTTTAAGCCTAAACACAAAAGTTAATAATATTAATTGCCTTTTAAGTCTAGAGTGGACCAAGTTTTTGACGTCGTGATACCGTGTTCAGCAATCTTTTAAACTGAGGTTAAGCTGTACTTTGACATGTACAAACAAAGGATCGTTGCCGCATGCGAGTTTACTAAAAAGAAATGGTGGCCTTTTATCACAAAGTTCAATGAATAAATTAAGGTACATCACTAGAAAAGTGTGTTTTATTTATTCGCTTTTTAAAAATAAAATAATACAAGTCTACTGGATTTTTTCGAAGTCAATAATCCAAGTACGTATAGATGAAAACTAACTACGCATGAATTAAACTTATTAAAACACGCGGCCTATCGAATAAATAAAATTCAATCACTTTTCCAAAACGTTTACTTACACTTTGGCTCCAAATAAACCTCTAACCCGCGGCTGTCAGTATAGAGTTCCTTGGTAGCTGACCTCAACAGAACTGATATTCATTTTCCATGGAAAGAAGATGCTCCTGACAAAGTCCTTCCAACGTAAGCTTATAGAAAACAAATCCATGCATGCATGTGAACCGGTTTTAGCGTTTTTAACTCCTTGCCGTGTTGAAATTCCTAAAAAGTGATTTTCCCATAAGGGAATCATCCTATCCTTCAGCTACAAAAAACATAACAACTTTGAATTCTACAGTATGCAACTATTTCACGTCTGAAAAGTTTGGATGGGCTGGCCATCGATCGAGCAAAGCGACTTCAAACTTTTAGAAACGACGCTTACAAGAGATTGGAGTAGGTGGTTGATTGGCATCTGTCCAGTAAGTTGAATTGTCCAGCCCCCTTTTTACCGCTTCAGTTGCAACAGTTTGTGTATAAAGATAGATAAATATCTATGTATCCAGCCGCTGTGGTACTATATAACGTTCTTTGCTCAAACAGGACCATTTTACTTTCTTTTTCACATGCGAAATTACCACCGCGATGGTCGCCATTTTTTAATTTGCTGACTCCGCCTGGCTTGACGGGCTGATTCATGAAAGCGAGTCTTCCGGAAGTCAACCAGCTCACCGGAAAATGTTTTCGCATGGTCCGCATTGTTACTAAAAATAACTTTTTTGCAATTAAGATATCCCAGCCAACGCCCCTAGACTCCCTCTCTGTCCAATTATAATCTCTTGATGCTCATGAATTTGAAACAAAGGAAAAACAAAAATTACCTAAAATAAAAAATGAACTACAACATAAAACTCCCGTACCGCGAAGTTTGAAAACAAAAAGTAAGAGTTATAAAACAAAGGTAGAGAAAAAGTTTGTTTCGTTGAAAAGTTTTTTCATCGTTCAAGTTTCAAGCGTTTGCACCAAGGGGTTTGGTGTTTGCACCAACAACGAAATATGAACAAATAATTTTTGCATCGCATTTTTTCACAAAAAAACAAGTCTTCACTCCATCTCGAAATGTATTCATGCAAGAACCGATCGTGTACGTACCATAATTTTCTTCGGTTTTGGTCCTTTCATCATTGCATCTAGAAAATCTAGGTCTGTTGGTTCATGCAGAAGTGTTGTTTTATGCTGTTCGCATCGATGTTGACTGGTAGTTTAATGGACCGGAAGTGCTTGAAGTTTACGCATGCGCAAACGTTCTGCCGCGGTGCCAATTAGACAACTGTAACACGTCATAAATATTCAAAATGGCGGCGCGCAGGAAATTTAAAAGCGAAAATAGGCGATATTCGTATCCATTTTTTTGTGCACTAAAATTATATTTGCACCTGTTTTTTGAAAATTTTTTATTTAGACTTTATTTCCAACAATTTAACGTCAATTTGTTATAACAATTGAGGTTTTCTTTAACGGTTCCCACGATTTGCAATCGGCTTAGAATTCAGATTAAGCAACAACAACAACAACAACAACAACAAAGCTTTATTGTACCCAGAGATGTTTTTAAAAATAAATAAATAAAAAAATAAATAACAAGGATTAATTAAATATAAATATAATAATTAAAGGATACCAGCAAGTATTGGGAAGGCTTCTCCCAGAAATTCGCATTGTTTTGTCAAAGAGCAACAAGTATTTACAATTTCAAGAGATTTTTTTTTTATACGGTTTCCTGGAGACCATACATGTACCTACATTTTTCAATCGGCTTGTAAGCGGTCTTTTCCAAGACAGATCAACGTGAAATTTTTACCACTAACTGGTTTTGAATTAAAGTTTGGCCAAATGTAAATTCTGGTAAAATCGATATTACCATGACGACGATAAACATTAAACGTCGAAACCAGTAAAAGTGAAATTTTGCGGGTTTAAGATTTAGCATTGCAAATCCCACATACACATCTTAAATGATAGTATATGGCATATATATTTTGCAAGAATAAAAAATTCTGCATGTTTGATTTCAAATAAATCTTTTCCACAGAGTGCTTTTGTTACATTCTTAATTAACCATCGGACTTATAAGTGGGTCGGGGGTGGTGCCACCCCCACTTAAGTTTTTTCTCCGATTTTTTCAAGACCATTTATTATTAGCACAAGCCGTCTTCAGCAGCTGTTCGTTTATCCCTGAGACACATTTTGGTAACGTTTAGCGACAATTGGGTGCTATGTTGACGAGAAAATAATTCTTTAAATTGTACTGCATATTGAATGTAAAGAACTCTCAATTGTTTGTACAGGCGCATTAATATTTGTCTTGTCCGCACTAACGCGGTCCAGGAATGCTATTAAATTTCAAACAGTGTGATAAAAATGTTTTTTGCGCTTCAATGTTTGTCGATTCTCACAATTGACTTTCAAGATGTTGTTAACGACTTGAATGTTAGCGCAAATGAAAGTATATTTTTTTCTTTTGTATGTCGAATGACGCAAAAGAATGCCCAAAAATGTAATTGTGCAAAAATCGTTATTAAATCTGAGTTACGCGCAAATGTTCGTTTTTTGGCGCAAATGAATTATCTCGGCGATATTGGTCGCCATTTCACGCAAATGAATGCGTATTTTCTCGTAATGAACAGCAAAAGGTGTAAAAATCTAAGAGAAGAGTCGTGGAGTACGATTTTAAGTCATTGAGACAGGTCTGCAAGGAAGTTAATAAGCTAAAAGAGTGCCAATTTAAATTCATACATAGAATCGTAGTAACTAAGAAATAATTATTTAAATTCGCTAGCTTTCAGTAAGTATCGGTGATTTAATTGACAGTTATAATTTCTTAAATTTATTTTCCTTAATTTCAATAATTAAAGCTTTTTAGGTTGTGTCTGTTTACCGTTTTTGCTTATAGATTTTTCTCTGTTTTTACATGATTTTGTTTGTTTATCAGTGTGAAATTAGAAGGTTACTGTATTTTGTTTTAGTTCAGATCTTGTCACATGTCACTTTTCTGTTAGGCATTTTCTTTAATTGTTTTGTTTTGTTTTGATCTTAATAATGGCTATTTGTCAAGTTTTCGGCAAGGGGTTTAAGGCTAGGAATCGAATGATTTTTGGAAATTGTAGTTCATTTCTCAGTTATCCAGTTATCAATAATTAAGGCCATTTTTTTCTGTTTCCAGTGTGAAATTAGAAGGCCAGGTTATGTTTACAGTAAAGGGTTTGAATAGATTACTTAATGGAAATAGTGGTTCATTTTGTCGTAGTGTCAGATTACAATTTCAGATTTCAACAAGGTTTTTAAATTAACTCGTTGAAAAAATCGATACGAATAATCACAATGAAGTCCATTCTTGAAAATTATGAACTGTGAGCAATTCAGTTTTTTTCTTATCTGTTACGAATAGGTGAATCTTTTTTTACAATTATTGCTTCATCAGCATATACATGCGAGGCTGATTCTCTAATCGAACTACAAAAAAATCAACTCCGAATTTTGAAAGGTTATAACACAGTGCTTTCCCTATCTTCGTGCTACAGGTGCTGTGCTGTGCTGTTTGAAAGCTCAAACTTTTACAAAAAAAAATTCCAAAAAAAAATTTTTGCAAAAAAAAAAATTCCAAACAAAAATGGATGCAAATTTTTTCATGTATAATTATTAATAAGTAATCATACGGTTTTCTCGTTCAATTTGGGATTAATTTGCACTTGTGAGATTTTCAAAAAGCTCAAATTGCACTCGCCGAGCTTTTTGAAAAACTCACTCGTGCAAATTAATCCCAAATTGAACTCGAAACCGTATGATTACCTATACTTACTAAAGTCAATTCGTATTTAGCATGGTGCCTTCTCTGCGTGTCAAATGTAAACAATGACGCCAGAAAAGGTTTCAAGTTCAACTGCTTAATTATACGTTGCCAGCATTAAATTACTGCGAGGATAACAACTCTAAATTTAGTTTCGAGTTTTCACTTGTCGTAAATATTAAACAAGATTTCTCAGTGTAAATACTATTGCAGCCCTTTTTCAGTTTGCAATAAATATTGCCATGTAGATCGGGGGGTCATTTCGTTTCTGTCTCACGTACGTTTGACGGTTTATCACTTTCCCTGTTAGGAATTTTGGTTATAATTATTAACGATCAGCAATAGTTTTCATTGATTTTCTGCGGATGAACGTTCTGCATTTTGCGTTCAAGTTCGTTTGTTATCTGTGTTGCACTGTATCAGTACTTCATAATTAATACGGTACAAAGTTTGCTTCAACAGACTTTTATACTGCATTTACAAATCGATGTTTCAAATCCACGAACAATTCTCGCGTTGGTTGTAGCAGTCAAAAGCACTTTGTTCCGTGAAAACTTGGTTTTGAAGGACTGAATTTATAGCTCAGAAAACAACTACCGGTAGACCTTTTTGCCACTATTCGGTACAATTATTTCAGCGATTATTTTATTGTCACCTGCTTATTTATTAAAAAGCTTATTTTACTCAAGTTGTTCAAATAATTTGCATGTACAGTGTTTTTTATGGTAAACGCTGTTCAAATTTCTAATATTTTCCCGCCAAAAGACTTAGAAAAATACGGGCGCTCAAAATACGCATGCGCCGTTTTTTTTTTAAATATTCACTAATATTGTATTCAATAAAAGAGTTCTTTCAGTTTCATTGTTTTGTTCTTTATTATTTATATGGTCAATGCTTATTAAGTAAAAGTTGTGACAATTTTTCTTCCTATATATACTAAGTCTTTTGGCGGGAAAATTCAGAACAATTTGCACAGCGTTTCCCCTGGAAACAATTTTGGGACAAAAATTAACGGTGCAACCCTTGAAAAGTTTTTGATAAAAAAAATTTCAAGGAATACAACTTAAAATATAAACCCGCCAAAAGAGTAACGAACCTCACGATTTAACGCTGGTTTTCACAAACGGCACAAATATAAGAAAGACAAGCATACTGGTTCTTCTTAGAGAATTTAGTTTTATCGACTGAGTCGATAAGGTAAATTGACCACCGTAAAAAGATTCAAATAGCTGACGTTTCGAGCGCTAGCCCTTCGTCGGAGCGAATCAAGGAATTGTGGGTAGTGTGTGGTTTTATATAGTAAGCGGTGGAGCTACGCTATTGGTGGAAATTTGGTGACGTGAAAAACAAATGTAGATTAGTTGAATGAAAAGCGGTTGTTGATTCCGTGGGGTTTGAGAGTGCCGATTTGAAAGATGATTTTTTGTTCTAGGTTTTTACGGCTTTCTGTGTTACCTGGTGTAGGGAAAGGCCGCAGATTGTCATGTGTTGTTTAGAATGGTTAGTAAGATTAAAATGGCGCGCGACTGGTTTGGATGCGTCTTTGTCATTTTTTTCAACGTCTCGGAGATGTTCACGAAAACGGTCGCCCAGTCTCCTCCCTGTTTCGCCAATGTATGTCTTTTTGCAAAAAGTACATGTAATGCAGTAGATAACATTTGCGGAGGTGCATGTAAAACGATCAGTGATTTTAATAGATCGTTTGGGTCCTGTTATTTTGTCCGCGTTGTGAATGAAAGGACAAGTGTTACATCGTGTGCGTGTGCATTTGAAAGTTCCCGGTACATCGTCAGATTTCAGTGCGCTCGTAACTAGAAAGTTGCCTATGTTTTTGTCACGTTTGAATGAAATTAGTGGGGGTTGTGAAAAAATTCTGCCAGTTTCGGGGTCGTTTTGGAGTAATTTGAAATTTTTTAAAATGATGCTTTTGACTGTGTTGTTGTGTGGGTGGAAAGTGAGGGTGAATGGAATTCTCTCGTTCTCTTCCTTCTGTGGCGTTTGTAGTGCTGACTGTCTGTCGATCTGTTGTGCACGTTGTTGGCCCGTATTAACAACAGAGTCAGGGTACCCACGTTTCTTGAAAAACTGGCACATTTCTTCTGATTTGTTGGAAAAATCAGAGTCATCACTACATAGACGTCGAAGTCTGAGAAATTGAGAATACGGAATGGCGTTTTTAACGTGCGATGGATGTGAGGATGAATGTAACAGATAACTGTGAGAATCTGTAGGTTTGTAGTGCACACTTGTGGATAAACTGTTACCGTTGATTGAAATATTAATGTCAAGAAAAGCGACTGAGGTTTCGGAAATTTCCCAGGTATATTTTAGAGCTGGATGAAAAGTATTGACAGAAGTTATGAATTGATTAAGTTCCTCTTTACTGGAAGAGGTAGCGCCAATGCAATCATCGAAAAGGAAATTATCCAATACCGTTCCGAACTTTCCAAAATTTGTCCAGCTGTCTTAGTACAATCAATTCGCGCTAAAATTCAAGAACTCAATGCTAAACTGTTCAACAGCCTTAACCAAATCAAGACCCAAAAACTTGAACAGTTAATAGGTCCTCAATTATCCGGCGACCATTCATTCAATAGTCACAATGGCGTCGTTACCATTCCGGAAAATTTGCCGCTTTCTAACCCAGAGAGGTCTGTTCTTAGTAAAGGTTTAAACTTTGTTCCTATAGCGAAACAAACCGACGAATTTTCAGTCAAACAAGATGTTGAAAAATTCCTTCGCCGCGTGCAATTAAGAGCTTTTTTCCACGACAAAGAAGACAATTCTAACACCTCGGAAAAAGATGTTTTTGAAACACTCAACGTTCGCAAATCAAAATGGACTCCCCCAGAGGGCCAGTTTTCTTCTCTAGATTTTTTCGTCAAAAAATGTCGTCACGATGTCCAAAAACTTAAATTTAACCGCCACACCAAAATTTCCAACCTTTCAACGGGAGAATGGGCAGCGCTCAAAAGTCTTAGCAAACGACGCGACATTGTTATCAAAGCGGCCGACAAAGGCGGGGCGGTAGTTGTTTGGCGGACCGACCTTTACCGACAAGAGGCTTTTCGGCAACTTTCTGACACCGCTTTCTATGCCAAAGTTGACAAAGATCTCACTTCTACCAACCAAAAAATTGTCAAAGAAACTATCCAAGACCTCATTACTAAACAACAATTACCAGTTACCGCCAACAATCTCATCATCACTACTCCTAGAACCTCACGCGTTTATTTCAAACCTAAAATTCATAAACCAAACAATCCGGGCCGACCCATTGTTTCCGCTTGTAGCTGTCCTACCGAACTAATTTCTAGCTATTTAGACAAAATCATGGCCCCCATTGTCAAATCACTACCCTCGTACATTAAGGACACCAATCACGCACTCGAAATTTTCCGGGATTTCAGTTTTGCCAGTGAAAACAAATTAATTTTCACTATGGACATTACCTCTTTATATACCGTCATCCCCAATGACGAAGGACTTCAAGCACTAAAATATTTTTTCGACCAGCGCTCCATTCAAAACCCAAGCTCAGAAACACTGCTCCGCTTAGCCGAATTAGTTTTGACACTTAACTGTTTTTCATTTTCCCAAAACTACTACAAACAAGTAAATGGAGTCGCCATGGGCAGCAAAATGGGACCAAGCTACGCTAACCTTTTTGTAGGCCACATCGAAGACAAATTTTTTAATCAGTACCACGGAACCAAACCCGAACTCTACGGCCGCTACATCGATGATTGCATTGGCGCTACCTCTTCCAGTAAAGAGGAACTTAATCAATTCATAACTTCTGTCAATACTTTTCATCCAGCTCTAAAATATACCTGGGAAATTTCCGAAACCTCAGTCGCTTTTCTTGACATTAATATTTCAATCAACGGTAACAGTTTATCCACAAGTGTGCACTACAAACCTACAGATTCCCACAGTTATCTGTTACATTCATCCTCACATCCATCGCACGTTAAAAACGCCATTCCGTATTCTCAATTTCTCAGACTTCGACGTCTATGTAGTGATGACTCTGATTTTTCCAACAAATCAGAAGAAATGTGCCAGTTTTTCAAGAAACGTGGGTACCCTGACTCTGTTGTTAATACGGGCCAACAACGTGCACAACAGATCGACAGACAGTCGGCACTACAAACGCCACAGAAGGAAGAGAACGAGAGAATTCCATTCACCCTCACTTTCCACCCACACAACAACACAGTCAAAAGCATCATTTTAAAAAATTTCAAATTACTCCAAAACGACCCCGAAACTGGCAGAATTTTTTCACAACCCCCACTAATTTCATTCAAACGTGACAAAAACATAGGCAACTTTCTAGTTACGAGCGCACTGAAATCTGACGATGTACCGGGAACTTTCAAATGCACACGCACACGATGTAACACTTGTCCTTTCATTCACAACGCGGACAAAATAACAGGACCCAAACGATCTATTAAAATCACTGATCGTTTTACATGCACCTCCGTAAATGTTATCTACTGCATTACATGTACTTTTTGCAAAAAGATATACATTGGCGAAACAGGGAGGAGACTGGGCGACCGTTTTCGTGAACATCTCCGAGACGTTGAAAAAAATGACAAAGACGCATCCAAACCAGTCGCGCGCCATTTTAATCTTACTAACCATTCTAAACAACACATGACAATCTGCGGCCTTTCCCTACACCAGGTAACACAGAAAGCCGTAAAAACCTAGAACAAAAAATCATCTTTCAAATCGGCACTCTCAAACCCCACGGAATCAACGAACGCTTTTCATTCAACTAATCTACATTTGTTTTTCACGTCACCAAATTTCCACCAATAGCGTAGCTCCACCGCTTACTATATAAAACCACACACTACCCACAATTCCTTGATTCGCTCCGACGAAGGGCTAGCGCTCGAAACGTCAGCTATTTGAATCTTTTTACGGTGGTCAATTTACCTTATCGACTCAGTCGATAAAACTAAATTCTCGTGTTTCATCCCCCCACCGACGCAGCACCACAGTTTCTCTAGAAACTAACCCCATTCATTTCTGGTTCTTCTTATGTTGCCCTAATAAGGAATTAATGCGAAATAAATATAATCACAAGAAAAATGACCAAGTTCTTTTTCTTGTGTCCATGCTTATGCCGTGTCAATTCGATCCTACGAAGACAGCAAAAGAAGAACAAGTGTGTTCATTCTTCATATGTTTGTACTAATATTTCAGTCGACAGTGAAAACCAGCCTTAAATCTTTAAAATTTTTGCACGAGACATTGTATATGTTGTAGTTAATTCTATATTTCAGGTAATTTTAGTTTTTCCTTTGTTTTTGGGTATGGTAATATATGCTAATGAATTTGAAACAAAGGAAAAACAAAAATTACCTGAAATAAAAAATTAACTACAACATATACATGAAGGATATCAGAAGAAACATGGCAACCTATTAAAATAATTCCTGAAAATCGTTTCAGTATACTGTATATTAAATTAAGTTTTTTCATAGCTTGCCATATTACTTTTAATAACAAGACCTTTAATTGTTGGCCAGTTTTCTTTGTAGCACAGAAAAATGATAGAAAGTAAGTAGACTAAGGGCCTGGTCGCACTGCAGTCAAAAACAAAAATTAGCCCGTGAAAAAATAGAGGAAAACAAAAGAAACCGCTCCGGTGGGACGCGCTTTTTGTGGAATGTTTTTGTTTTTATGTCATTTTGCACGGGCTAATTTTTGTTTTTGACTGTAGTGCGACCAGGCCCTAAGCACCCAAAATGACCTTTTGCTGAGATTTGAGCAAGTAGAATAATTTAGAAACTCAACAGACAATTGCTTGGCTCCATTTTTTCCCTAGAGATCTTATTGTACAAAATATCTAAGTTTGGAGTTAGTCATAATTTAGAACATTCACAATTGCTTGGCTCCTTATTCTTCCTAGAGATCTTGTTGTGCACGAGTCCAATTTATCACAATCTTTTTTTTTTTAATTACTGTTTGCTAAGTTTGGTGCAAGTGAAATAATTTATAGTATTCAACGAACAATTGCATGAGCCCATTTTTTCAAAATAAACGTTCGCAAAGTTTAGACAAGTCATAATTTAGAACCTTTAGAAAACAACTGCTTGGCCACACTTTCTAGAGATGTTATTGTGCAAAAGACCAATTTATCAAAATCAAAATGTTTCATTCTGTGCTATATCGAATGCCAACAGATAAACGTCTTTTCCTCCACTTAAAAACTAAATTTAAGAGAGCCCTTTTATAATACCCCATGTCTGGTTTTACGTTTTACCCTAAACACGTTTCTTTTTGTCAATTGAAATTTGTTATAGAAGCCTGAATCAAATCAAGGGGTTATACAGACCATGATAATAATAAACGAAACCAAAATAGACATAATTCGTCTTTTTATCTCTTGTCCAAATTGAGGTAAGTGAATTTAATGTTCAATAAAATATCTGGCAGCATCAAAACAACAGAAAATTTTCCTATTAACTTAAAAACAATTTAAAATCTCACAAGTCAAGGTCAAGTTATTCTTTCTAAGAAATCTGCGACTGAATTAATATTTTGCTCAGTATTTTAGTGTGTTAAACTTGTTAAACTTGTTCAGATCATAGGAGATGTTCCAGTTATTTTCAGAGTCAGTTTCCGTTTCATTTTGCTAAAATGGTTTGAAAAATGACCTTGAAGGATAAACGATATTTAAAAACTCGAAACATTTTTTTCTGAGAATTTAAATCGAAAAACCAAGTAAAAAAAAATGATTAACTAAACTGTTAATGATTTTGTTTGAAATGTTAAAGTGGCTCGACTGGGTTTTTGAGTGACGATACCTTTTAACTTGGAGAAACGTGTGTACCATTATAAACGATCCACGGAAAATCGATTGCCACAGCTGTACTAGAGAAAGATTAAAGTTTCAGATGATGCAAGTTTTATCGAAATCGGAGTTGCCATAGCAACGTTATGACGTCATTCCCTGTTTTACATAAAACCGAATTACTTGTCATCACGAGATAATTTTGGAAAATGCTCTCTGGATCTTCGACCTGACGTACTTGTCCTAAGGTCTGCAAAATTTTAATAATTTCTGTGGAAGCGTTTTCGAGAAAATTTCGAGTGAAGTTTTGAGGTGTTTAAATGTAACCAAAAACAAAACAATTTTGAAATATTTTTTTAAAAATTCTGTCTACAAGTCTTGATAAAATAATATTTTGGTCTTAAATGAATTTTATATCATCCAAATACCTTCTTTCAAACATTCTAAGGCTGTCAATTTTTAGCACCAACTCAGGAAAATTTTGAGCTGATTTTCGCGCTTGTGGCTTGTTGCTTCATTATGCATCTCTATTGTATCAAATCGCCGTGGAATTGTAACTGTCAGTTCACCATGAATCCATGTAACACTTAAAACAAAGCAATGAAGTGTTATTAATTCATTATGTACTGAAATTTACAATTGCATGGCGATTCGAGACAATGGGGGCGCATAATGAGGGCAACAAACCACTAGCATGAAATTCTGCGCATATTTTCCTACGTTGAGGCTGAAAATTGACAGCCTTAGAACGTTTCGATGAATTTGAAACTTGGCAGTTGTATTAAATATGAATTAATCTTCATAAGGACTAGATTTTAACAAAATTCATTTATCGCTTTTAAATTCGTGACCATTTTAATAAGGGTAGGGTCAATTTATAAAATTTAAATGAACGATTTCGCGGAGATTTCCACTCAAGGTATTTGGAAGGTACAAAATTCATTTCAGACCAAAATATTATTTCATCAAGCCTTGGAGACATACTTTTTAATAACATTTCAAAATTGTTAAATGTGTTTGTTGTATTTTAACACCTTAAAACTTCACCGATATTTTCTCGAAAACGCTTCCATAGAAATTTGTAAAATTTTGTAGACCTTAAGACAAGTATATCAGGTCGAACATGCAGAGAGCGTTTTCCAAAATTATCTCTTGGTGACAAGAAATTCGGTCTTACTTAAAATGGGAGATGACGTCATTACATTGCTATGGCAACTTCTCTTTCCATAAAACGTACCCCATCTGAAACTTTAATCTTACACTGGTACAGCTGTGATGATCGATTTTTCTTTGGATTGTTTATGGTGGTACACAAGTTTCTTAAAGTTAAAAGGTATTGTTACTCAAAAACCCAGTCGAGCCACCTTAAGCAGTTGACTTCGAAACGTTATCTGTTATTCTTCCTCAAAGGATAGTTTTTGGTCTGTATAACAGGTCTACAGTGTAGTTCTAAAGAGATCTCAGTGTTGACTGACGTTTCGACAACCTGAGCTGAAGTCATCTTCAGAGCCGTGTAAATTGTAAGCTTTCATTAGTCAATTTTGTCATGATGTCATTGGCTGTTGAGACTCAGGTCCGTGATTGGCGGGTTTCGATCCGTGCATCGGTCCAGTGGAGTTTGTTCTAAATTAGTGGTCCGTACTGTTGGAAACATTCGACAGAGTCCAGGCAATTCTGTGATTCAATAGTGTGTAAATGGTGTCTAGCCAGTTGCAGCATTTGATCTTGTATACCGCTCCTTGTCTGTTTCTAAGTTCGTCTTTGTCTTTAACATTTATTTGTAGTCGTCGTCAAGTAGTACTTTACAATTCAAATGACTCTGAAGATGACTTACGTTCAGGTTGTCGAAACGTCAGTCACTATCAACAACAACAGTTCTTTTCAGAACTATACTAACCCGGACGATCACAAACGACCGACTATTGATACTCTTGGGTTTAATTAACCATTTAAAAAGTCTATATTGATATTCGAAAACACCAGCTTACCTAACACCAGACATAAGGGCTTTATAAGCCAAGCTAAAAATATACGTACAATCGACAAGACAACACAGGCACTCAATCACAGAGGAAATAGCTACCTAATAATTTTTTTGCATGGGTGACTGATAATAATTTTCCGTGGATTAAATAAAAAACAAGTGAAAAAAAGAAAGCAACTTGTAATGGCTTTGTTCTTTTGTCAATTTGTTGATGTAGGGAACGTGTGAATAATTGTAAGGTGCACTAACAGGACACACCAGACTTAAAGTGAAAATTAATTGAATAGAATTTGCCTTCTATAGCTAAATTAACTGAAATAATTTGAAAAGGAAGGTTATTTTTGAACAGCCAATTAGACGTGTCCATTTTCATTCTAGTGATATCGATAGATTGAATTGTGCACGAGCCAAATTTATAAAAATCTTTTTTTTAAAATGATCGTTTACTGGACTACACCTGCACTGCACATTCGTGTGTATGTGAAACCTTTGCGGATTATGATATACAAATAATTAAACTAAGTTTAGAGGAAGTGATTCAATTTATAAGATACAACAGTCAATTACTTGGCTCCATTTTGAACACAATTCCAGACTTTGATTATACATTGAAAAATGATTGAATAAATATTTGCTCTTCTAAATTAACTGAAATGTTTTTTTGTTTCTGGAAAACTCGCGAATTTGTGGAGAAAACGCAAACTTTGATTTTTCTAGTTCGTATCAAATCGTACTTCGTTTCAAAGTATAAAATTACTGAGGAAAATACGAAATAATATTTGAGAAAGAAAGTTCCTTTTTTAACAGACTCATTTGGCGTGTACTGACAAAGAGGTTTTCGAAAAACAGTCAGTGCCACGTTAATATAAATAAGTTTGGAAAAGAAAGTTATTTTATAACAGCCAATGTGACCATGGAAACAAATAATTTGACGTGTCCAAATTGGGAGTTTGCAGTTGAAAAACTGTCAGTGCCACCTTAAAAATACAAACACCCACCACATCTACTGAAGTTATCACTGTAACGTTAGTACCTACACGCAAAGCGATCGACCAACCAAAATCATATTTCCTTTTTTGGTAAAGTTTTGCAAGCAATTTTATTACATTTTGACATTTGTTTGGTATAAAGAAATGTTCACCGGAACAAAAAACAAGCCGTAAACTGAATCGTCAAATAATCAAACGATCGCTCAACGTCCAAATGATGGCTGAGATTAAAATTGTCAGAAGTTATTTAACTAAGACCTTTGTTGATTTGACGGTTCAGACAATTACCACCCAGTAAATTACACAATTACCATCCAGTAAACAATTCGGCAAAATTAATAAACTTCAATATCCTCCCAGTATTCAATTCGGTTCTCCTCTGAATCAAAACATCCGATACTAATACAAACTAAAGTATTTGCCCATGTTCAGCCACCATTTGTACAAAAAAAATAAGCTTAAATGAACTAAACAAAGTTCTTATCTTTGATGAGATTCCTCCTAATTTGTCAAATCCAGTTTGTCCCTTTGAATTGTTTCTTCATCCCGCCATCTTCCTGAAGTTGATATTCTTTCCAGTTCCTGAAAATATAAATGAACGATTGATAAGATAAAATGTTCAAGTTTTGTTATTTGACAGACGACTAAGGCTGTATTTATCAACAGTTGATGGTAAACAGGTAAACAATGAACGAATAAACGATTTCTAATAGAAATTTCAAAATATCTTTTCAACATTTGTTTCAAGGCCTTAGCTTCTTAATAAGTTGAACTTGAACTATAAAATATTCTATTGAATGTATTATTTTTTTAATGCAGCTTGAACGAAATTAACCAGCCAGAGACCTTTTGGAAAGACAAACGCAATACCAAAACGCAGAGACGTCGTAAGACGAAGAGAAGCCCAACGCACGTGTTTACTTCATCGAGCAAAATTTTATTCTCTTTTACTGAACAAATGTATTTTTCTTTTTTGCGAAGCGACTCTTACCTTCGGTTGGAGTTGTGGGGCGACTTTTTCCTTGGCGGAACGTCTTCCTGGAGTCTTCCAAGTTGCTTTTAGAGCGCCAAAAGTTTTACAACTTGCGAGACAGCTTCACACGAACACGGCCTGCTTGATTTGCGGCGAGAGCTGCGATATTTCATGAATATTGATGAATACTTCAAATATTTTCCCGGTAAACAACGTTCGCACGCGTTTCAGCGATGAAAGCGCAAATAAAGAAAGAAAAGCACGTGATAACCAATTTTTTTAAGCTACGAGAGAAAAACATCATCATTTGCATTTTGGAAGCAATGCACCTTTTGTCAAATTAACCAAGCGCGTTTTATTTTTTGTAATCCGGGAAGGGAGATTTTTATTAAACCTCGAGCATACGACAAACGGGGGTGGATGTCACCCCTTTACAGTATTTTTTATTTCTTTAGAAGCTTTTAATTTGGGTTGCATTTTATTGTATGACAAGTGACGTGGCCATGACAACCAGTCTTTAACAGGCATACCGTCTGAAATGTTGAGTTTTATTTGCTATTAATTAAATTCATTTCTTATGGTAAGTTTCTTTGGTATCTGCATTTTTCCACTCTAGTGATTTAAAAATTAATTTTGAATCAATAGAGCTGTTTTTCTGGACATCAAAATACCCAGCATAGCGGATTCCATGTCGAATTTATCCTGTAAAGTATACAATGGACTACCTCAGTTAAAGATAAAACGAGGTTAAGAAATCGTAACACAGAAAAAACCCATTGATTAAAAGGTGGAGTTTAAGAGGACATGGGCACTCGCTACTGTCAGGCCCGGAGAGAGAGATCGAACCTTGGGTATTTTTTTTCTTTTAGGTGAACTTTTCCCTGCCCTTCGATTCCCTCCATAGATAATCACCGGTTACTTATGTTGTTACTTAATGTCAGTCTGGAAAATTATTTGAATATTTTCTGAAATGAATATTTAAAAAAGAAAAGAAGAGTTTTAGATCCGAAAAATGCATATCATTAGTGACTTTTAGAAATCCAATATGTTATCGATTTACGCGAATGATAAAAGAAAAATATGTGTATTTCTAGTTCTAGAAGCGAAAAAGCGTGTTGGGCGAAAGGTAAATGGAGTACATGAATATTCCTCGTTCTAAACGCAAGGTACCGTGAAAGGCAAATGAGTACATGAATATTCCTCGTTCTAAACGCGAGTTAAAATATTCGGCCTGGGGGTGGCACAAAGTGCCCGCGCTAACTTTCAACATTCATAACTTCTTTAATATGTATTCAAACGCCATCAAACTTTGTGACTTTTCCTAAAATTTATCTGGCAACAATTTCATGTGACAATTTTTTGATCACGTGACTTGATGTTTCCATGGCAACAAGATTTTGACAGCCATGTTTTTTGAAATTTGCATATTTATACCTTTGAATGAAGAAAAACAATGTTTATTGGTATAACTTTTGTATCTTTACGTCATTTAGCGTTTATTTATTGGTTTTGAATTTTTGCGTCAATTTGGACGGTTTTTAAGAGGTTTTAAAAAGTTGCAGAAATCCAAGATGGCGGATCCAAGATGACGGCCGTATAACTAATTACCTAATATCTACGTCATATGACGTCATTGTTCCATTAAGCGGACCGCAAAGGAGACAGTATTGGACGTACTATGTATCCTATAGGTTTCATTGTCATAGCCTTAATGTTCTTGAAGTTACGATACGATGGGGGGGGGGGGGGGGGGGGGGGGGGGGGGGGCAGACTTAAAAAATGCCCAGGCTGAATACGGTTAATGGCATACATGGATAGGCAGCTGGCGTATATGTATATTCTACGTTCTAAAAGCGAGTTTCACAAAAGGTTACTGGCGACATAAGAATAAGCATAAGTGGAAGCATAATATATGTCCAGTGAAAACGTGTCTGACACAATAGGTGGTTTTCATGTTTCGTCACGGCGGCCATGTTGGTGACACCTACAAAAGAATTTTAATGAACGTCTTTTGCTATGAGCACCAACATGGCCGCCAACGCCTTTGTCATTTCAGTCCCACAGGACTGAAGGTCACGTGAGTGAAAACCATCTATATAAGCATAAGCGCAAGCATAAGTGCATAACGATAGAAGGATCAATCCATACCACTGTTTGTTTTCACTTGACGCAAATTCTTATGCTTCGCTTATGATTTTGTCGTTAGTGAAAACCTAAGGCTTTAGACGGCGTAGCACAAAATTAAAAGTAGTGTGTCATGCCAAACTTAAAAGATAACATAAAAATGGATAAATTGTTAGGTGTACTTGTCTCTTTTTCTGTTTTAACACAATATAACTTTATTTTTCTCTCTGGGGATTTTTATATTAGAATATTGATTGTATAAAGCAGAAGCATTTAAAAACACAGCTTCCAAATTTTTTATTAAAGGCAGGACACCATTACTGTGAAAAGCTGATTTAGACGGCACAACTTTTGCCTACAACTATCGCATTCAACCTGCTCACGCCATACAGACGACACGAATCGCCTTGTCTAAATCAGGCTACAACTCGCTCACAACTGTTGCATGCAACATGAAAAAAGTTGTAGGAAACATGTTTTAAAATCCAACGACAATCGTAGCCACATACAATGTTATGTGATGTGAGTTGTATATAATTTTCGCCTGACGCAAGCAGCGCGTGCTACAAAAAATCACATGTGACAAAGTTGTGCCGTCTAAATCTAACTTTACTATGTTCTGTACATGTGAATGAAAAACTTTCATACAAATTCTATTAAATATCTTTTTGCCCATAATGGCATGTTTCTACTTTAATTTCAAACTTACTTATAAATAACCTTAAAGTGTATATGACAGATAATTTTTTATTTGCTTGATGGAATCTACATGGCGTTCTGATAAGAAAGTCGAAAAAGTTTTTCAATATCGATTTTTCTTGTCCGTGATTTAGCCGTGTAAAAACGTGAAATTTCACTTCCGGTGGGTTACAAAACCGCGCAAGAAAAAAGACTGGAAATAGTCCGCTGTGACGTCAATACAAGAATGCTAGTGTCGCGGTTTCTCAGTTCCTCCGTTTTTTGGTGCGTGTTGCTACAACCATAGACAACACACCTCAATAGAACCATGATTCTTCCTCATGGCGCACCAAAAAATGTGAGGAACCGAGAAACCGCGACACCGGCATTCTTGTATTGACGTCACAGCGGACTATTTCCAGTCTTTTTTCTTACGCGGTTTTGTAACCCACCGGAAGTGAAATTTCACACTTTTAGATGGCTAAAACACGGGAAAGAAAATGGATATCGAAAAACTCTTTTCGATTTTCTGATCAGAACACCATGAAGATTCCATCAAGCAAATAAAAAATATCTGTCATTTACACTTTAACAAAAATAACAGAACACCTTAATGTGTTGCCCATAACTTGAATTCTAAAATTTCGTTAGCATGCAGCTTTACTGCCAAAAATTCATGATCAGTAAAGAGTTAAGCAGCAAACATAATTACAAAACCACACTTACACGGGAAGCCCTATTTAAGCCTTATTTATTGACCACTTAGGTCAACTTAAGGCCTACCTTCACCCAAAATGCTGTGCGCGCCGTGATCGCTTTCTGCGCTGAATTTCGTGTAACACGAAATTCACGCTTGATCTCTGAACAAAAACAAGCTTCTGCCACTAAACTAAGGATCCCTCTCTCTAGTTTTTCAAAACCGATTTTGCGTAAAACAAAATTTCTTTCACAAACCAACCATGCCGCTATATATACAAGAGATACAATGACGATCGGCATTTTTCGAATCGACAATAATTTTCTCCATTCTTACGACTCGTACGAATCGACAACCTTGCTGCAGCGTCGAACACGCAAACATGTTAAATAATTTCTAAGTGTCCCAAAATGACATGCATTTTTCGGATCGACAATTCGATCGATAATAACTTTCTCCATTCGTACGACTAGTACGAATCGATAACCTTGCAGCAGGGCCCAACACGCAAACACGTCGGAAAACTTCTAGGTGTCCCTAATGAGATGCATTTTTCAGATCGACAATTCTCTTTTTCGGGTCGTAACAAGTGGCCCATCCCTACAGATCGAAAACCGTCTTTTTAGGTCGTATCAGGTCGAGAATATTGGACAAACTTTCGCAAACCCTTGCAAATTCCACTTGAAAAAGCTCCGATGACGTTCACTAAACGTTTGCGGACGTCTCGGGAAACCGATTTAAGGCAAATCCCAGCATTATTTGTTGACCCACTTTCTTCACGATTGATTTACTGGATCTGTGGTTTTAAAGATTTTATTAATTGGGCATAAATAATCAATAACAATTATAATCATTATAATAAGTTCTTTTTCCAAATTATATTACTCTTATCATTACAACACTGACAAAAAAACTTAAACGATACAAAAATAACCTACAAATTTATGATAGCAACGCACCGACGACTCTTAGTTTTATGCTGTGTGACGGAATATATCACCTTACTTGGGGGAGTGTCACGGGGATTTTGACCTGTTTTTGGCCAACTAAAATACAATATCTCTTAAATTTATTTCCAAAATTAGACTAAAACATCACGAGAAAGTAATCATATCATCCAACTCTTAAAAAATGTTAGGCGAGCTTTTTTCAAGTGGAAATTCATTCAGACCTGGATTGTCTTTGACTAAAGACACTCATTACGGTGCTTACGCAACCACGACGGCAGCGAGAACGGCACAAAACAATAGGTTTAATGAGCGAAAGCAATGCCTCTGCATGTGCTTTTTCCATTTTGGTACATTTCTTTACCGTTCCTGCAAAACAACAACGTCAAATGATCAAATTATAGGTTTTGTGGAGAACGTGAACTCACGACGGTTAATTTTCCTTACTTCATATGGGCTGGAAAGCCATTCCTTCAAATTCAGCTCCTGGATAATCCAGTCACATTAGACAAACTAAACAAATTGGAACAAGTGCAAAGTAGTTTAAAATAGCGCGATTCCTTTTTTCAATTGACGTTTTCATGGGCGTTGCCGTCGTCGTTGCGTAAGCTCCCTTTTGACAGTGTTTCTACACTAGGGTGATAATTCATTACAAAACTGTACCATTATTGTTCGGATTCTGTTAATCCAAAAACATTTTTTTGGTTTTTGAAATGCTGTAAAATGAAAGCAAATCCCCGTCACACTGCCACTTCAAGCCTCCTTATTGTTCGATTATTGAAAAGGAAACAAGAAAAACCCAACCGATTCTTTTCTTTCGCGGGTCCTTTTCATTTTTTGAACCAAATAACCGAGTTCTTCCTCCATAAAATAACACGGTTGCAGCTTGGTTCAAAGCTTACAGCCAGGAAGTTAACGTTTGATTCGAACTATTATTACTTGATTTTCAAGTTAGTTTCCAGCATTATTCCCCAGATCCCCCTATTGCTTACCCACCTTCTTGACACCATAAAAAGACAAACGACCCCTGGCTTACAAAAAGGAACTCAATATAGAGCAATAGCACATATGATAAGATAAGCTTTCATGACTGAAAATGATTTTTTTTGTTGCATGATGAGCGACTGCTTCCTTATTTTACTCTGAGTTTCTAACTAACACATAGAAAGGAATTATCCTCTTATTGATGAGGCAAAACAAAATAATGCCCTGATTCCGGTTACTCGACTGACCTCATTTTTTTCGCATCTGACCGGAGAAATTTCAAGGGTTTTAAAAATGGTTGCAAGTCTACTTAACGTTACTATCGCTATTCATCATTGGCTCTCAAATGATCCGAGGTCACACGCTCTTTCTACCTCATCGCAAAGATTGTATATTATAAAAACAATAACAACAAATAAACATTTAATATTGTGTTGTTTGAAATTTGGCCCAAATACGAAAAAGAATTCTGAGCGACCTCAGACCATCTATAAAGAATCAGGGTACTTCTATAATTGTGCTTCTGCACCGAGTAATTTCCTCTAGAATTTTCGATTTCTTGGTCAAAACTGCTGCGTCAAATTGCAAGAGAATCTCTGTTTTTCTTTTTTTTTCTTTCCAACCAAAAAAAACAAAGGTTTCCTTTCCATGTACCGGTAAGCCAACCAACCGGGTTGCTATGTAACAGAATGTTCGGCTTTAAAATTGAGATCTACCTCATGCATGTTGCGCGCTAAAAAACTGCAGCGCGTGCGTGTGACCATCTCTGATTATACTTCCCATCCATCTTCTACGTAGCCGCTATTTGAATCGTCACGCAACACTCCTTTCCTTTGGGGAGGGCGTTGCGTGACGATCCAAATAGCTGCGTCGTCTTTAGAATTGTTCTGTTTAATAATTTCAAGTGTGGACACACGCGAACCCACTGTGACAGTTCGTCCCTGTTTCGGATGCTTTAACTTTTATTGACAATTCGCTTGCAACTTGAACCAAAAAGAGCTATGCTTACAATTACCGTAAAATGGAATTACAATGTTCTAATATTTCTGAGCCAACCACCTTGCTGTATATTCCGTCCAGTAAATTTCTTGACTCGATGCTCAGGTAGGCTCATTTTATGAAAAAAAAAAACCTTTTATAACTTTCGTTTCCACCGATATAATTCAAATACCTAAGAACCCCAGTCAAGACATACTTTAAGGCTCTATGTTTTCTTTTCTGCTTGCATCGTATTGTTAATAAATTAGATTACAACTCCGCTCCTGACCAGCTCACATGGAACAAAAAGCTCACTTGTTCTTATCCTACAGAAGAAGAAGAAGAAAAAAATACAATTCAATTATGAAAGATTTAGAGTCTACGGCTTTCAAAAAAACAGAATTTCTATTATAAAACTTGAATGCGCCTACTAACCGAGCCTCGCCAAAATATGCTGGGTAATTGCGAGACGAGCGAAAAACATTTAACTTGCAGTTTTCTAGCTTAAAATTAGAGTTAGAGCGCTTTTGAAATGAGTTCTTTTTCTTTTCTTTCAATTCTACGCCTTGTGATTGGCTAAAAACAATCTCGCGCCACTTTCTTGACCAATTGCCAGTGACGTGCTCGCACGCGTTTTCCCGCGCTTGGCGCCAGCTACATGTATTTGCTTTGAGTTCTGATTGGTTCATTGCATTGTTTGCGACTGTTGTGATTGGCCAGAATGATTACTTTGGTTTTACGACACTCGAACGAAAACCGCTCAAAATTACAGGTTTAAGCATGACTCACCATGAGCTATCAGCAGTCTGCATGTCAGTCGTGCTGTCGTTCGATAACATGTATCCTTGATTATTGCGGTAGAAATACGAGCGAGCGACGCGGAGCAGACCAGCACAGAAGAACCGACCCATCTCCTCCAGTTCTCTAGACCCTACATGGTAACCCTTTGAAAAACAAGAAAACAACACTCAACTTGCAGTTAGGAATAAACTATCCGTCAGGCCGGATACTTTAAAGAGAGAATAACTTGTAAGTTTTCCGGGCGATAAATTCGGAACCAAGGGATAGCATTTACTCTAAGGAATACATCTTTCCGCTGGATAGTGATCTATCTAAAGGATCAAGTAATTTACTCCTTAAACTAACAGCCTCAAGTACGGCAGGAGAAAAAAGACATGAAATCAAGTCGCTATTGCCTCTCTTCATTCCAAAGATTGTAGCGACTATAGATGTAAGCCCTGGTGTTAAAGATTTTTTTTTTGGCCTCCTTCCCGCTAAAGTCTAAAGCCCCGACTACACGTTTTAATATTGTTATACAGTGGAAACAGTCTCGTAAGCGGACAGCTCTACTTACAGCCGCCTTTACAAAACCCCGTTTAAACTCCCATACAAACTCTGTATTGACACATTCCCGCAAGCGGCCGCGGAAACTTTCAGGGGTTACGATTTAGACGTTTCCTTTTTTTTTCTAGCTCCTGTAAGCGGACACCCGCTGTTCGTCACAATGATTTTACAGTGCATTGATTACAGTGCCATAATTCAGTGGTTGTTTTGTCGTCATATACATCCGGTTACATTTCGAAACACCACTTGTATGCTTGTCACTGGAATTACAACGTCGCCAACACAACAGTGATAGTCAAGGCACTCAAGTTTCGATTTTAGCTATGGCAGAGACATTTTAGTGTCCCCTTAAAAAATGTACTGTTGAGGAATTTCTTAGCCTGCAGTGCAGGCGTTTTGTTTTTGTTTGGTGGGCGAGTGCTGAATTTAGTGTTTGGTCGCCATTTTGGTTTTGCACAACGACGGGGGCTGAGAGGAGACCTCAGGGTTCTCGATAACTTTTTAATCAACTGTTTCATTTCTGTTAACAGCCATAACAATGTGGCCCATGACCAAAAGGTCTTACTAAACTTTGTATTGAAACACCTTGATTCACAGCTGTAACACTCACTAGTGACACCCCTCACAGGTGTTACGGGTTACGGGTTCAACTGAGAACACTGGGAGTGAAAGCGGGTGGGGAGCCAGACTTCCACACCCTTGGTCGCATCTTTTGACTCGCCTCAGTCTGCGGTTTTTTTACGCAGCGCTCGTTCGCTCTCAAATACGCCTGCTTTGCAGGCCAGGAATTTCTAAGCCGATCCGGCTCCTCTGTTCGGTAGTCGCTTTCCCGTTACAGTCTTTCTTTGTTTGTTCCCGCTTTAAAAACTTGCTAACAAACACTGATACAGAAAGAAGCAGTACTCATAAACATTTGTAAACTGTATCACTGCATTTTGTTGCAGTGAGACTGTTAATGTTTATAATGTTGGTTGCAATTAAGATTCGTTCTTTAATCAGTAAGGGCCAGTCCTAGTATTGCAGTATACAGTACTGTAAACAGTTATTGCCATTATCGCGGCATTGCATAAGGCAATAAAACAAAAAAAAAATCATTTAATACCGTGGTATTTTTTTGCATTCCCAATGTTTATTGTTAGCTGGGCAAGCTCCCGTAAGCAGTCATCTATCCCTTACATCTCTAGTGTCGATCTAGTGGCCGCTTACGAGGACGGCATTCAGCTCGTAAGCGGCCAGCTCCAGTTACGGATACCTTTTTCGTGTCCCGAGGGTGTCCGCTTAAGGGAGCTTCCACTGTGGGTGTATAACATTAATTAATTCAACAATATTGAACGTGTGGCCGGTATGTTTGATGATGTTTGACTAACTTTTTTTGTTGGAAGGATGTTTTGATTTCCGGATCAAACATGCTACATGTTCTAACATTGCTGAACCAACAAATGTTATATAACAATGTTAGAACGTGTAGCCGAGGCTTAAAGTTTTGTATTAAAGAATGCACTTCAAGAACACCAAAACTCACTTTTTTCCAGTTTTTACCCTAATAAGCCAACCAGAGCGTGCTCAGCTTCTAATCTATACCACTTTGTCACTTTTAGCCACGTCCCACGAGCTTCACATTTACATCGTATATTATAATACAGCTATGATAAGTGCCCACCTTGTACGGCCCTTGATCGCAGCCACTGTAAGTACTCTCCATTGTGTAGCTTCGCGCCACTCCAATCTCTTTCCACACTACAACTCTGGCGGTGGATTCTTTAGATTGCTCTACAATAAAACTGCAACTGCCCAGTGAGAAGGCTGGTGCTATATTATGAAGCACTCGTGGCAATGTCTGCGAAAATATAAATTCTTTAACGTTAAGACAACGCCGAAACAAGAACTGAATATGATACCCTAAAAGTACAGATGATAAAGGTTGGTCGACTTCGGAGAAACATCGGAAGTAATCGGAAGTCTACGCTCGAGCTTCGGTAATTCTTACATCCGTGAAGTGATATACTAGTCACTGGTAAATTGATAAAAGATCACCTCACCTCATAATGGCGCATTTTTGGCTACAACGTTCCATAAATCATGCTGCCAGGAATTGTTTTATGTATTCAAAGTAAACAATTTCCTTGCGACCGTTTGAACGGTTTTCAATTGATTGCCGTAAAACCAAAACCAAAGTAACCAAACTGATCAATCACAACAGACACAGACAATCCAATGAACCAATCAGAACTCGAAGCAAATACCTGTAGCTGGCGCCAAGCGCGGGAAAATTTATTTTCCTCCTTTTTCGCATTTAAGTTTTTAAAGAGTCTCACCCTATATCCGGGATCTTCGTCCGCGTCACTCGGGTCCATGCTACTGGCGGAGTCTGAGCCAGACAGCTCAGCCACTCGTTCTCTCACTGAATCCACCAAGTCACTGTCCATGTCACCGGAACAGGGCGAACTGGCTGCAAGGGTGGCAGCGGTGCTACAGCCATACATGAACACGTTCTTCTTACGCGAATGGCCGTGAAAATCACAATAAACCTTCAACATAATCAACAGCAAGAAAGGTATTACCAGTAATAGTTTAATGGAACTTTAGTGGAAATGTAAAATTAGTCGGTCATTATAGGTATTGTGTCCGATGACCGAGTACTATTTCCAGCACTGTATGCGTCTTAGTTCTTAACTCTTAGTCAAAGTCAGGTATATTTTCCAGAAATGCAGGCAGAGGGGCGCCGCGCTACTCCATGACTGGCATCACAAAGTGTCCTCACCTATAAAAGTTCACCAAAACACACGAAATTCTGTCACCTATGAAGTAATATGATAATGACACACAACTCTGTCATATATGAAGTACTCGTTAAACAATACTTACCTGCATTTCTGGACATAAGTGGTTTACACGGAATCGGAATTTACGATTTTTTGTGTCTGAATAAAATCTTGCGCTTAAGTCTTCGGTTCAGTCACTTGTGAAAACCAGCCCTTCGTTATTGTACTGTACTGACAAGTTTAGGTTCAGTTTATGACACCGTGGTGTTATAACGCATGAAATAAGACCAAACCTAAGTAACACATCTGGCCAATGGCCCTTTTCGTGGTTAACCTTTCTCATTTGCATTACAATAGAAATCAACGTGGTTGCAAGGCAATTTCGGGCGATTCTGTAGTTTCTGCCCAAAATTGCCTCGCAATCATGTTGAATTTTATTGTAATGCAAATGAGAAAGGTTAGCCGTGAAAAGGGCTATTACAGCAACATAAATAATTCAATGGACCAATCAGGAAACAAAGCAGATACATGCAGCCGGCGTCAAGCGCGGGAAAATGAGCGTAAGCAAAGCCTTCGTTGCTTCTGATTGATTAAATAAATTGTGCTTGATCTGGTTGGCTAGAGCGTATAACACAAGTTTATAACGTAGTTTACAAAACAACACCAGATATTTTAGGTCTTAATTCTCAGAAAATATGCAATTTTTATTACGATATTTGACAAAATACCATTTATTTTTTACGGAATCTCAGTCTCGCTGTAATAAAAAATGCTTCCCAGTTTATCCAGCGTTTACTTACCAAGGGCGTCTTTTCTATTGACTGTAGATACAAGAGCAAACCCTTGACATGATATATCGTGGGATGAAGTAGCATGCTGGGAGAGATCCAACGCCTGTTCAAATCATCACCTGACAGGGAACATCGATGGCTGCAATGTAAGGATGAACGGAGTTAGTTGTAAACAAGTTATCATTAGCGACCATCGAGCTAGAAATGGTGACGCGTAACCAGTCAACCTCATCGCCTGATGAAAACCAGCAGATAGTAGCGAAAACCTCGCAATTGATATCATGAGAGACTACATTTATGAGACATGCGATTACACGCTATACATACATCTGACCGCAATGAACAATAATTTTAACAATGGTACATATGATTCGGCGAAACAAAAACAAGCACGGCATTTAGAGTTTAAGGCATTACAAGGCAAGTTGCAACTCGCAACTTAACTTTTCTTTTTGATGCAAGTTGCAGATAGCGTGTTACACGTGCGATAGTCCCTTTCTGGATCGTCGAGCGAGCAAGCGAGCGAAGATAACCGGCTCTTCCCCAGTTTCCTCTTGGCTTGATTGCTTACTCCAGTCTCGCCGAGTTTGTGTTCCCGCTCGCATGACTGAAACAGCGAGGCAGTTAAAAGATCTGAAGTGTATCTTACCAGCCGTTAATGACGCCATCTATGTTGAGCATGGGCACAATCTTGAAAATAAAGGTCTCTCGAAGATGACGGGCCGTATAAAAGTTACTCATTAGAAAATCTAACACTCCTGAAAAACAAAAACAAAACAAAATGTTGTTAGTGAGTATTTTTTTTCCTGTAATTTAAAAACGCACAAGGACCCCATCTGATTAGAACCGAATAACCGGTGTTAATTTTGAATTTTGGCGGGTTTAGGTAAAAAAAAAAATAACAAACTCAGTTCTGTTCTCTACAGAAGGATTAACGGCGTATGGGGTTACAGCACTGTCGCGTGTTTGTTATCGGCAAATACATGTACGAACCAACTTTAGTTTAGTCACAAGTTTGGTCACCTGATGGGAAATACAAGGAAAATCTGAACATTCGTAAAGCGCGCTAAAGCCGTTGAATAAAGTGAAATTGTAATTGGAAGATGAGTGGCCATAAATATTAAAACCACGTACAATACCTTTCATGACCCAACTTGAATTACTTTCGCCTGGATGCACGCGACTGGTGAGGAATATATACGGCCTGTTCCCTGCAACAAACAAAAGAGATGTAAACACAACGCGTGCATTGAATAACAAGACTCTTAACACAAACACCGGCTCCTTTTTCTTACTCAGCATTTCAATGGACTTAGCATCTCTTCGCCGCGGTTGCGCTGTGATGGTGATGACGTCACATGGATTTCCCGCCAGGCTGCTGCAAAGCGTCATGCGCCGGTAATAAATGTTACTGGTGTTTAGAGACGACTCCAAGCGTGATAAATGACTCTGCCAGAGAATAGAACAAACTCGATCAGAATCAGAATCAGAATCAAAACAAAGATCCATGCGATAAATAGCAGCAGACACGACCCCACAAGCGGCATCGCTTTAATTTTAATCGTGTATAAATAAATTATTCAATGTATTATATTGTATTGCATGACTTAGCGGGAATGTTTACGCTTCATAGAGCGGTGTTTAGTCGAGTGTCGTGAAACCAAAACAAAATTAATTACTCTGACCAATCACAACAGACGCAGACAATCCAATGAACCAATCAGAACTCCAAGCAAATACATGTAGTCTGCGCCAAGCGCGGGAAAACGCGTGCGAGCAAGTTACAATTGGGTTTGCTTTTGAATGCAAAACCAAAGCAATTACGAAATTAGCAATAGAGCGGTTTTCAATTGAGTGTCGTAAAACCAAAGTAATTACACTGGCCAATCACAATAGTCCCAGACAATTCAATGAACCAATCAGAACTCCGCAAAGCAAATACAGGTAGCCGACGCCAAGCGCGGGAAAACGCGTGCGAGCAAGTCACGATTGGCTTTGGTTTCACTTCTGATTGGTTGATAAAGAGGCGCGAGATTTTTTAGCCAATCACAAAAAGTAGCAATGCGAAACCACAGCAATCGCGAATTTAATTTCGACATTCCATTGTACACCGCTCTAAGTGATGATAGAGAGGTGCATTGATGTAGGTACTTACCTGAAGCATAGTAAATGTGTAAGGATAGTGATAAGCGAAGTAACACACATCATTCGCATGTGGGAATGTGATAGTGAAGGTTGAGGTATAGTAAGTTTTTCCGCTTTGCCCACCGGTTGCCTCACGGCTCCGAGTAAAGTAATTTCTATAATAACAGACATTGGCGCCTGCTCGAATCCAACCAGCTCGCCCTTCTTGAGCTTCTGTTGTGGAATACATGACCGGCTGCATTCCTGTGAGAAAAGAGAAAGATATTATTACGGCGAATGTTATGATTAAATGGTGTGCAATGTGAGTATGTGGATGAAGTCCAGTGTGACCATTCAAATTAAAGCTACTGAGCAGTACTTTCCTGTGGTACTGGTTATTATGCTGTACAAGGTGGTTCTAACGTTTGAGTCTGTGGATAAAATCTTAAAGTGTGACCATTCAAATGAAAGCTATTGAGCAGTACTTTCCTGTGGTACTGTTTATTTTTCAACACCTTGGAAAATAAAAATGTAGTGATTTATGTAAATCAGTTTTCAGTTTTGGTCGCTGGACAATCCTGTTACAAAATAAAAGGATTCATTGAAATTCTCTGAGTTCTAACGCTGAAAGGAAATCACTCTAAGGCTTCAAGGCCTTACTCTCTTACTCACAAATCTGTACGTTGTATCAACTGTGCGTCTAATTTTATTTCTTTATGAAGTCACTTACCGAAATTAAACTGACTATTAATCTTCTCACAATTAACAATGTTGAATTTGTAAGGAATATCGGCAGTCATATTGCTGACCTGAAAATGAAAGAATTGATGTGAATTGATGTTATTTGCAAACTTTGCTGTTTCTTAGCTGATAAGGTAAAAATAAAAACGAGTGGCAATTGTACGTAACCTGAAATTCATCATGCAATTACAACTATTTTTGTTTAGTATTTCTACATTACCATTCCAATCTCCTTTGATTTAATAATATTTTATAGGCGAGAGAAAAAATAATCATTACCTCAAAGTAAAACCATTGATGATGGTGCTTGCAGTTGATGTCTGGATTCAGGACCAAATCATACTCATAATCACGTACCTAAAAGAATATGTTGTACAGTAAAGCACCATGCTACAAATGACTCTGAATACTTGATACATTGTACACGGGTTCATTTCATCCCATGGGTATAGTGTGTTTTCACTCATGTGACCGGCGACCATATTGGAGTGCTAAAACAATGGAAATGAATAAATAAGAATAGAGCTAAAGTCCCATAGGATTCGTTTAGGACAACAATATGGCCCCCATGTTACTGTTTTGGGACACCAATAAGGCCGGCGTGACGTCACGTGCAAACACTCTTTAGGAACAGTTACTGCCAAGCTGAACTGTCACAATGCAGCGAGTGAAAACAGAAGTTTCTTGGGCAAGAGTGTCATGTCCAGGTCATTTTTGCAACATTTTTGCGACATTTTTGTGGTAAGCCTGCTTGCAAATTACTGAATCAATCATTTCTTGAAGAAAGACAACAACTAATTAACTTTTTTGGTTTAAGCTTTCTTGTTGGATATCCTTCCCAATGATATATAACGCTCTTTAACTTTATCAAGGCGAAAAAGGTCACTAGACGTTTCTCTAATACAAAACGAAATTCCCCATAACCTGAATGTGGTTTTATAGCGCGCATATCACAAACGTAACACGACTCTTTACGGACTTCCCGCTCTGCAGGCATGCGCCGTAGCAGATGAGCTAACAAAAGACCAATACAAACCAAGCCATATTTTGAGGCTTAAACAAGATAATTAAACACACTAATCGCATTATAAATACCATTCTTCCTACATGTACCTGAATGGCTTTACGAAGATTTCCACTTTCAAACCGTGATTCAAACTTTAGTGGCCTGGCTGTCTCTTCAGGAGTTCTCTCACCTTCTGACAGACTGGAATAAAAAATAAAAATAAAAAAACAGATGAACATACATTTAAGTCTCACCCTGTCGAATGAATTACTTGAATTATAACACTTCTTCAGAGTAATACTGTAGCTCTTCTAGACCTCTATTTTTATTGGCCCCGATAACCCGTAGCTTCTATTGTGGTTAGGGGCTTTAGGGCTAGGGGCATTGTTTGTGTTGTTTCAGCTATTGTTTCGTTAACCAATAACTGAGCTTGATTGGAAAGCTACAGCCTCTCCCCTTCTTCAACCCAAATGATAACTACAGTGTTTGGCAATTGAGTAGCTTCAGCTTTGCCATTTTGGCAGCCTTTCTTTTTTCTGGATTACGGGAAGCAAAAATACCCCGAAATGATGAATGCAATATTTTTGTGCCAATCCGCCATAAAAGCTGCGAGAGCTGAGGTGCCTTAAAAGCCGAAAATGAAGTAGAGTTCCCCTCGAACTTTACAGGAAAAACCCAACTGTTTTGCAGATTTATCGTTTGACTCTGCTCCCCCTTGCGCTCCACAATCGTAACCAAATATAGAAAAACTGTGGGCCAGCTATTTAAACAACATTCAGACAATTTGAATCTGGTCCAAACTAATATTTAAACGTTGTTTACTATAACCAATGTCAAGAAGGAACATAACACACACAAGTAGAACAAAAACATTTATCTACTTTATAAAATGAACCACTTATAAACAGATGTGGAGGTCCATTGCCTAAGCGTTGAAGGAAAAAAAAGGTAAGTCTTCACGAGCCTAATGGCTCACAACTGCCGGAGCTTTACCCGGTTTCTGTAGCATAAAGCGACTGAGAGTATTACTACTCCCGCCTGGATGGGATGCTAGTCCATCGGAAGGTTACCCCCCAGCATTATGTTACCAGTACCATTTATACACCTGGGTGGAGAGAGACAACGTGGAGCAAAGTTTCTTGTCTGAGGAGAAAACACGACGGTAGAGACCAGGCTTGAACCACCGACCTTCAGGTTCAAAGTCCGTCTTTGGTGTACAGAACGTACCTGGAGCTGCTGGGTTTACGAGCATGTCCTAACTTGAACTGTTCCTTAGTCACTGCTAACAAGCAGTTATCATCCACATCAAGCTCCTTCTTCATAAGTAAACGATCCAGGTCAAAAACAACTTTGTTTATTACTCTCTGAGGGTGGATCTGCCGCTCAATATCCCTGAAGATCATAGTTCTAAAAATGGACAAAAAATAAAGGACATTAAATAGGCAGAAGGGCGAGAATCAGGCTAGTTTTTTCGTCACATGTCCACGCTAAGGTGCTAAGGTGCAAGTGACAGTAATGTATACTGCACACCACAATGTACTTGTAAGACTATCATACCTCTGCAGTCCAGTTTTCTTCTGTCCCAAAGGTTCGGGTTCCACCGGTGGATAGTGTCCATAAACATCAGGAGAGGGTGTCTTGATGATTGGCAGGACACTTTTTGGCGACTGCTCATTGTTGTCAGCAGTGGGATTCTCGATTGAGCAAGGTCTTTCCTCCTCTGTAAGCTCTTCCTGTGTTGTTGTGGCCTGTGTCTTTGGTTGGCTCACTTCAGATTGGGTAGGTGGACTGTGTTATTAACAGAGAAAATCAGATAGAGTCAAGTCAAGCCTGTGTCTTTCGTTGGCTCTGATAGCAGATTTAGGGCTTAGTTTAGTGGTTGTTTGAGAGGCGAGACCAAACCCATTTTATACCGAAGAAAACAAAAAGCTCAAGGTGTATAACAGAAATATATGATAATTTATGATTCAACACATTGATACACTGCCCAAATATGGTCAAAACGTTATCGATATACGCTATGTTCACATGACGTATATCCAACGATGGAGGCAAATTTCGCATTTTGACAAGAGAATTCATGCAAAAATGACGGACCTGCCTCGATATTTTTTCTTCAAACTGTACTTTGTTATCAATGTGTTGAATTATAAAACTATTATTGCGCTCAAGCTTGCGTAATATTACCTAATTTTAGCCGAGCCGGCCTACGGCCTCGTCGGCTACGAATTAGGCGATATCACGCACACTTTCGCGCTATAATAGTTAAATATGTGTCATTATTGTTACTGTCATTTATTTGTTGCAGGGAGATTTCTTTGGGGACACCAATGACTAGATAACCAGAATGACTACAAATATTTTAGAACAAAAAGTAATTGAAATTTTGATTGTCTGCAGCTGCATGCTTATTTTCCCTGTTTTTATTCAGCATATTAAACAAGTGTCAGGGAAGAGGAATCCAGACGCTTTTGTGCAGGCTAAAATGTCAAATGTAAAACTGGATTAAGCTCTTTGCTCATGGTAGAGTAAGACTATGAGTAGACCCTCTTTCCCGGCTTAGTCTGTTGAGCAAGAAATGAAAAAACATTGGCCAGCGGAAAATGGCCGCACAAAAACTGGGGGCTAGATGGGCATACAGCCGTTTTCTGCTTGCCAATGATTTTTCGTTTCTCGCTCAACGGACTAAGCTGGGAAAGAGGGACTGCTTATAGTCTATGCTCACAGTTTTTTCAGTGTCACACTCACCTGTCAAAATTCATAGAGTCAATCTGTGTTGACAGGCAGCCTGGCCCTGTTGGTGAGGATGACAGTGGCTCCTCAGCAGCTGTAGGGATCGTGATTGGAGATGGAACAAATGTTTCATCCTCCATTGGTTCTGCAGCTTCAACCTAACAAATCAAACAGATTCTAACTCAGCTAAACGGATAATTGAATCATTAATCTATTATTGGTTTGTATCTAAACCAGGCTGATTAAGAGCTGGACTGATCAATGCTGAGTTTCTGTTTCAAATTCATGTTTACCAGAGTAAACTGAACCCAAAGGACTTTGAGGAGGTAAAGTTGGTATGAACAGAAAGTGCGAGAATAACTCTGGGGTAAATTTAAGTGCTGAGAACAACCCTTAGATTTCCTACTGAGCATCAGCCCTAGTAAGCAACCCACCGAGGGCGAGGGCTAACACTCAGTAGGAAATTTATGAGTTGTTCTCAACACTTACATTTATCACAGAGTTAATTCTCTAATTTCCCGTTTGTACCACTTATGCTGCACGGCTCAACGAAAGTTGAAAGTGGTTTGCATAATATTCAGTCAGATTCTGTGATGTGACAGACAGGCAGACAGACTGACTGACTGACTGACTGACTGACTGACTGATAGACAGACTAACCACAAAATCAAGAAACTGATGGACTAACTTACTGACTGACTGTCTTACTGATTGGCAGGCAGACAGACAGATAGATAGGCAGGCAGGTCTACAGATGGACAGACAGATAGATAGACAGATAGATGGATGGATGAGATGGATGGAAGGATGGATGGATGGGATGGATAGATAGACAGACTAACCACTAAATCAAGAAACTGATGGACAAACTTACTGACTGACTGTCTTACTGAATGGCAGGCAGACAGACAGATAGATAGATAGATAGATAGATAGATAGATAGATAGATAGATAGACAGACAGACAGACAGACAAACTGACAGACAGACAGATAATAGAAAGACAGATGGATGGATGGAATGGATGGAAGGATGGATGGATGGGATGGATAGATAGACAGACTAGCCACTAAATCAAGGAACTGATGGACTGACTGACAGACAGATGTGATGGAGAGGCATCCAAACCAACTAAACAAAATGACTGGGTCCGATAAATGTTTGATTGCTTGACTAATGGGGTTATGCAAAGCTTGGATGATAGTCTGCCCGTCTGACTGACTGACTGACTGACTGACTGACTGACTGACTGACTGACTGACTGACTGACTGACTGACTGACTATCTGCCTGCCTGCTTGCCTGCCTGCCTGAGTGACTGACTAAAATGATTGACCAGTTGGTTGGTTGACTGGCTGACTGATAGAGGCAGTAAGAAATGAATTCATCAAAAACTTACTCAATTTACTGAGCTGGTTCTAAAATGTTAATAGTCAGTCAAACCCACCTGGAATTCAAACAGTTCTGGAAAGAACTTTTCATACATAGCCAGATCATCTCGAGGCTTGGCTTTGTCATCCTTGGAAGCTTTACTGTCAGCCTTTGCAGCCTTTCCACTATCATCTTTATCATCTTGACTGGTGCTACTTTCATCCTCTTCATCCTCTGATTCAACCTCTGACGATTCACCTGAGGGTTAAAAACATCAAACAAAACACACTGAGACATCTGTAAGCGATGTGGTTTGTCAGGCTGGTATAACCTAGACTATGAGTAGTCCCTCATTTTTCCTCACGGATAGTAGAGCGAGCGAAACACGAACGCGCGTGAAAATTACCCCATGCAAGAAAGGGGAGATGCGGCGGGGAGAGAGAAAATTTTTCTTTCTCCCCACTGCGTCTCGTGTGGAGTGACTTTTACGGGCGCTCGCATTTCACTTGCTCTGCTATCCCTGAGGAAAAATAAGGGACTACTCGTAGTCTAGGTATTACCTCCAGTTGTGTAACATGAAATGACTAAGAGTACCGCTACTCACTGTAATTCATGGACACAATCCAATCCAATCCAATTGAATCCAATCCAATCCAATCGAATCCACCTATCTCCTATCCCATCCTGATACATACAATGTAACAAGGGCAGAGACTTTTCCTTACCTTCTCCACTATCATCCATGAGGTCTTCAGCTGTTGAATGGCCAGCACTGTCCAAATCCAACAGAGCAAATGCTAATGGTGATGAGAGTGTTGAAACTGGCAACTTGTTGGTGGGAAAACACCTCCGTAATATCTGGCTACTCAGGTTGTTAACCCCCTCAAGTTCACGGCCTGGAAGAAACAAAAAGTGATTAAATTAATTAATTATTAATTTTTGTCTTAAAGCTAACATTTGGTCCCAAAACTGATATCTACACGATACTTCTGTAATGAGCACTCTCTTTTGTATTTAAACACTCTCTTTGGTGTCTGAATTAGGATGGCTCCTTAGTAAGAGTATTACAAAATCATTCAGTTTGCAAAATACATTTGGATTTACCATTGCCACGGCAACAAGGTACCTAAAAATGACACAATTTTGCAATATCGCTTTTATTCTTTAATGTTTTGAGTTTCCTTAAAAGGAATTTTTTAAACTTTGCTGTCTTGTGTAAATGGTTAAGCCTATCATTTTTGAAGGGGAAAAGGGTTCATTCAGACAGCATTGCCAACATCACACAATTTGGTATACCAGTTAATCTTACTACTTCACATAGACTGAATTGCTATGACAGAGATTTTCCTAAAGAGGATTATATAAAAGGTAGCTTTTGCTGTTATTTTTGCATTGTTGGTAACATGTATGCTGAGGTCACAACAATCATTAAAACCTATGTCCATGTGAACTTGCACAAATTACTGACATAATTACAAGATGTAGAGCGTGTGCAGTTATAAAACAACAGGGAGTCACCTTAAAAATACTTGAATGAGAACTTTCATAAGCAACTACCTATCAGAGTGACCATTTAAGGTGGTTGCTTATGAGATCTTCAACTGCAGGAGAATTTATAACCTGAGTTTGGGACTCACATTCCAAAGTTTCCAGTGACAATGTATAAAGAGTCTTAATACCATCTGCTTGAATAAATGCCTTCTTGCCAGCTCCTATAAGGATACATCAGCATAAGGATGTAAGAAATAATTAAAACTCTAGTTTTTAATGTTACTATTTATTTATTACAATTTTTAAGACGACTAAGGCTGAAACAAAATCATTCACTGGGTGCTACTGTGCCATCTTGTTACACTTTTATACAGATAAAGCAGCTGCAATTTGCACCTTATATGCTGACGTCCGATCTCACCTCTCTGGTCCTCTGTAATTCAGCTTCGTGCTGCAATGGAGGAAATGGCACCAGATCTGCTTTTTTTGTTATATGTATTTACAGCTGATAAAAATGTTATTGAGAACCCTGACTGAGAACATTGTAAGAATTGGGATTACATTTAAGTTATGCATGTACAGTTGAATCCTGATAACTCAAACCTCAAAGGGAAATCGGAAAAGGTTTGAGTTAGCGTGAGTTCGAGTTATCGGGAGTTGGGAACAGATAACTGGAAATAATGGCAAATATACTGTAAATGGTGTTTGTTTACATGCTTTATGACTTATCAAACGCCCTTCGTTTCATCAGGTTTACTGACCAAGAAAGAGTTAATTAAACTAGAATGATGTTTTTAAAAAAAACATAGCATACACACTGTATGTCTTTGGTGAATTATATGATTGTAAAGTGCCACTGGGCTACAAGGAAATGGTGCTATATACATGTATTATACATTATTGTATTATTATTATCATTTTTATTTTTATTACACAATGTATTATTCTTATTCTTCTTATTATTATTATAAATGAACAAAACAAAGCAAAGCTAAGTAAAAGAACACTATAGTAAAACAAAGGACAATGTATATGTTGTAGTTCAAAATGAATCTTAGGTCAAAATGATTCCAAACTAGTTTAGTTTTGATTTTCTTTTGTTCCAGATTAATTGACATAATCCTAACACAAAGAAAACTATGTAAATCAAACTAGTTTGAAATCATTCTAACCTGAGATCATTTTACACTACAACAGATGTACATTTTCTTAACCCATTGACACCTGAGAATTTTTACGTTTTTGAGCGATTTCCTGCATTCACACGCCCCATAGGATTTCGTGACTCCTTATTTAAAGTTACCATTGAAAGTGCTGCTGTTCTAAAACACTGAAGGCTCGAGTTTACTGGAAACGTCATTGTGACGTTCTCATTTCGCTTGGTTGATTTGCAATAAATGGTCCAATATGAATTATCTACGATTTTTGGTAAGTTCACAGCCATTTTTCATCTTTAGTAGCTGCCTGATGAGCATCATTAAGCTTGAAGGTAGTTCAGAGTCCACTTTCTCAACGAAGCGAGTTAGGTGTTGTACTTCGTTTACGAATTTTGCTCGTTGCTCGTTCAACTGGAAAAATGGCCGCCTGGAAACGAAGTAGCTTTGGGACTCAACTCTGGATGAATTTCTCGACCTACCGCGGCATATTTTGGAAGTTGCGACTACAGGAGAACACAACAAGCGCGAAATTTCGGCCGTGGGTCAGAGTGGCTGTGGACTTAGTATATATATGAAATGTGTGGAGGACGGAAGGAACGCTGTCGAAAAATCTTGTTATTTCCCAGCATGCAGTGCGGTGATGTTGAAAATCGAAGCAAGGTCAGTATGCACTAGAACGAGAGGCTGTAGCTGGGCCCGAGCAACGAATAAGAGCAAAAAAAAAAAATTTGCTGCTAAGCTAGGACTAGGACTGAATTTTGCTGTGAATGTTGACTTTTGGGTTTGCCACGATGATTTGAATAAAAAAAACTAAAGGCAAAAACGTGATTTTTGTTGTTTTTCTATGACGTTAAAAACGGTCATTTTTGTTATTGTCCAAATTCAAACGCTGATATTCTGCAAAAATCGCTGACTTTTTTGTGTTTATTGGGTATCTCAATTTGAGGGACTTTCTGGTCAATGCTCACAACTGCAAGTTAAGGCAATGTTCGCACGATTGAGAAAGTTGCAATTTTTTAAAGCAGTAGAGTCTTGTACGGGCGGTTTTGGGCGGTTCAGGTGTCAATGTATACACCAAATGCAAATATGGCTGCCAGGCAATTTTTTGTTTGGCCAAGTTTTCAGAGAAATTAATGATATCACGTCAACAAGTGCTGCTAAGTGTATCATCTTGCAAAGTTTGAGTGTTTTTTGTTTAACGGTTGCAAAGTTAAGGCTCACTGAAATTTTAAGCATTTGTATGAGAAAAGACATTCTAGCCTGACTAGCCTCGCTTTTATGTTTTTCCCAAAATTTGATTGCCTATAACTTCTCCTAAAATAAGAATATGGCCTTGAAAATACACATAATGGCTTATTTTGACCTGATCTTTATCATTATTCAATTTCTTTTCTTTTCTTGAGAACCTGTCCAAACAAAAAATTGTTGGGCGGCCATATTTGCATTCGGTCTATACCTTTGAGTTATCGAAGATAATTATAAATAAAAAAAAAAATGACCTGAAGGTAAAACAAAATCACTTCAAGTTTTTCATAGAGGGAGGTTTGAGTTATAGGGGGTTCAAGTTACCGGGCGGGGTAAAATTACAGTAAATATATGAAGCAAAACGAGGGGAAATCAATTTTGGTTCAAGATAGCACAAGGTTGAAGTTACCGAGGGTTTGAGTGATCGGGATTTACAGCCATGCTCCGTCACGCGTGACCAGTATTTTTGAAAATTTGAATGGATTTTTCAAGTTTACGCGTCGGTTTTGTAAATTCATTCTGAGATTCGGAATTCCCATTAGAATTTTACCGCATTTTCGGAAACAAAGAGCAACAAAATATCATTTCATTTGAAATGTTACATATCCGAACAATATTTGTTTTTTTATATGCGTAGCGAAGTTATTTTTCCGTTAACTCGTGACTTTCAAAGTGTTTTCCAGAAAGATCTTCAAGGTTTCATTCAAATCTCGGACGTTACAAAGAAATATTCAAATGTTCATTTCAGTCTTGTGATAACTGGTCACGCGTGACGGAGCATGGCTGTAACTGTCATTAAATAAATTGGACATCATACTTGACATGGTGATATTCTTGAGGACATTTAGAATAGCTTTCCTGATGTTGGTTTGTCTGTGATGATGATCAGTTCTCTGCCAATCACAAAACATCTGTAACAACACTGGAACAGCCCCATGGCTGACAGCTTTTGAAGCACAGCTCTCTATAATCAAATCAACAATGGACTTTCAAGAAAATTGTAACATCCAGCTGATATAGAAACAAGATGGAGTTATTTCAATAGATGGATTTCAAACCGGTTTAAGTTTTGTTTTCCTTCATCTTAGAATATGGCGATGATCAAGCTCAGACAAAGAAAAAGAAAGACTAAACTGGTTTGAAATTTTCAAACCAAATATAAAATTAAAACTACAACATTTACAATAATTATTATTGCCTCATTAACATATACATGTAGTGCCTAACTCTCTAATTGAGATACAAAAAATTCATTTCCAAATATTGAAAGGGCATACATTGTAGCATAGCTTTCTCTGGACATTTAGAGCCAGATATACCAGATACTCTTTGTGTTTAATGTTGTTTTACTGTAAAAACTCATTAGCCGATCACAGAGTTATTTAATCGCCACCCAGTTATTTTGCAGTTTTGGATAGCTGATATCTACATGTAGCGAGATCTAAAATTTTGGGTAGACCACTAAGTTTAACAAGCTCTTTGAAGTTTTTAAGTTAATTCATATTTAGCACAGTGTCTTCTCTATGTAAACTTGTATGCTAATGACACAAAATGTAAACAATGACACCAGCAAAGATTAGAGCCATTCAAACCTTGATATTCTTTATTCAGGAAAGGTCATGATACTGTAGCTCATGTAGCAGAGCAGGAAGTCGCGGGTTTGAATCCCGGCCAGACCAACATGCAGGGTCTTAAAATAACTGAGGATGAAGGTGCTGCTTTTGCTCTGAAATCTGCAAAGGGCAAGACCTTTAAATGGTTCCAATCACCACATACAAATGGTGGTACCATCTCCAATGGAGAAGAACCACTGAGGAGATAACAAATTCCTGGCTGTGACCACTCTGAGTGTCATACATTTGTTTATGGATGGGGTGTGAGAAATGAGATCAACAATTGACTAATAGCAGCTCCCTCAAGGCACCTTAACCTGACATCCAATCTCATTTTCATAAATGATAAGTGCATGTAAGCAACACAAGATGCATGTGATATGTGCACTATATATATTAAGTTATTTTTTCACTAAATTAAATATAACATCTACAGGAAATTTATCACTACATAATAAACTTTCACCATTATTAAAATTTTGTTTTTAATAAGTAACGATGAATCAAATTTTGATTAATCATAACAAAAACAAAATTCTTGAATTAATCTGATTGGTAATCAACAACCCTGGTTTGTACAATTATATACTGTAGAACTTTATGGGTCTGATACGTGAGTAATAATGGAAAGTATGTGAAATAGGATAGTACATTGTGAAGGGCTTTGTTGGCAACTTCTGTCTTTGAACAGTAACCAAAAAGGTTATTAATCTATTGCCATTTTCCATCACATTTTTCATTAAATATATCATTACCAGTAATTGATAATAGTAACACTTAATTTTAAAAACAAATCAGACCCCAGTTATGCAGTGTTTATCCAATTCAAATAATAATAACTCAATTTGACACACAATTAACGACTTGAATCAGTCATCTATTGATTGTTAAGATTAAAATTCTAATTATTTTAAAAAATAACTTACAAAATAGTTAACTAAAAGCTGATTTAAAGTGTTGATGACAGTCCCCATCCTTAAACAATAAAGTCCAGCCATTCCATTCCAATTTTAACCATTCCAATAACTTAAGATAAGAATTTTCAGGTCAGCTTAGCTGTTTATAATAGTCTGCTTTGCTGATATTCTAAAGTACTTTGTGACTTTCAAGGAAAAGCACACCTGATGACTAGGTCACCCTATGGGAGTCAAGGTGACTACATAAATAATCCAAAAATAATTTATCATATAAGCAATGGTGAACAGAAAATAGAAACTATTAAAAATGCACTGAGGTTACTGAGTGTTCAAGGCTGCATTTATATTTCTTCTTAAATTTCTGTTTATCAGCCGGGTTAAAAAAGGTTTATTATGAAATCAAGAAAGAATGTTCAAAATGTATTTAATATTGTAGGTTAGATGTTGATGCTTCAAAAAATATCAGTTGAAACTAAAACAAAACATGTACTGAAAACTAACTTGGCTTTTAAGATCAGAACTACATATACAACATACATGTACAACATGTTAATACAGAAAAACAAAAATTCCTTTTGCATCACAAAAATATCTATATTGTACATGATAAAATAAACGTTTCTAGCTATTTCTTATGCCATATTAAAGCTTATATTAAGTAATCCAGCTTATCAGAGAGTGTGAAATTCATTTTAAATGCACAAAAATTAATGTTGTTTGTGAATAATATTAAAAAAATTGATGTATTTTTAACACAGGTTAACTTAAATGGGTGAAAAAAGAAAGAAAGAAAACTCACTTGACTTGACAAGAGTGGCTATGATTTCCAACACTAACCTGATATAAAACAAAATAATCACCACATTTCAGCACTCATCGTGTGTCTATAATGGCAACTCAAACAACAGAATTCCAATAAAACTGCTCTTACCCTTGTCAATCAAATTATATGGACTATTAATAATTTATTGCACCTTTCATAAACAAAATATGAAATAGTCCACAAATGCCAGTTACACTGTACTTAAAGTTTCAAGAGAATTTAAATCATCACAAGTCATTCTTTTTTAGGTTTGGATCTTGTGTAAAACTGAGCATAAATTATTTTGAAACTAGTCAGGCATTTTTAACAGAAAGTTGGTTAGACAATAAACCCATGATCAGAATCCTTTTTTGTTTCCCCAGGCCTGGGTAAACCATTCCCATTGGAAATGCAAAACAAAAATAAGCAAATAACCATGTAAGAGTAAATAACATCTACATTGTAAGTCAGACAATGTCCAGGCTGATGAGCTGATACATGTACATGAGATTTTTTTCCAGCTAAAGGTACATGTACAACTATAATCAGGGATGTACAGTAGCTATTTTGTTTATGAGCCTGGGCCCGGTTGTTCAAAAGGTGGATAGTGCTATCCACCGGATAAATCACTATCCAGTGGATAACACAATTGGTTTTGCTAATGCCTATTCACTCGATAATGATTTATCCGATGGATAGCGCTATCCACCTTTTGAACAACCGGGGCCTGTTAAGTTTTTCTTAACTACACCCCTGTATAATAGTATAACTAATAATAAAAAAAATTATTATTGATTAATTTTATTTTAAAATTAAATGTGTTTCTTACAACCAGCAAATCAAACTTCTCACTTTAAACAGATAACTCTCTTGTGACCACAGCTTGTAACGACTCTGAAGAGTACAGTGACAGCGCCTGACTTGGCCAAGGTATTGCAGTTTACCGCTGATAATAGAAAAAAAGGAAATTGATTAACACATTTAATACTTAACTCCCAAGAGTGCCAGAAACCAAATTTCTAGAAAAGTCCTAAATTTCATTTTGTAAAATATTGAGAAACAAATGGTACCATGCAAAAGTACTAGTGAAGAGGTTTCATTTGAATGGTCACACCATAGGATTTTGTTGACTACACTACACGTTTCCATAATTGACTCTGTATGTGAAAGGGTTAATGTTAAAGTACAGAAACCCGGCCTGAAATAACAGCAGCAATTTTATGTTATATTTAGATCATGTAGTATTACATGACATATAAACTACTGACCACAAAATAGTCAGGCAAATTTTCGTGTGTTTCTGACTTGTAGGCAAAGTGATAAGGTAACAGGAAATGGTAAATTATAGTGTTTGATCATAAATTAGTTTGATTTGCTTGATTTCTAAATTAATATTGTGTGCCAATTAGTGAATTATGCAATAGGCTGCTAGCAGTCCCTTTCTGGATAGTCCAGCGGGCGAGCATATATGCGATCAGCCGAGTGAGCGAAAGTAATGTGAGCCGAGGGGCCCTGGGGCACCCCCTCGGCTCGTTAGCTCGCTCCGGTCTCGCCGAGCTTGTTTTGATTCATGATTAGCTTATCTGCTTGATTGACTGCAAAAGGGACAGCTAGTGGTTTAATTAATATGTGATTGCATGCAAAATTGTTGTGGCTACAATGTAGTTGTGTAAAATTGCACTGTCCCATAACATAGAAAGCCCGGTAATGTTTATCAAAGAGTAAAAATAATGTATTAATTTATAGACTCACAGTTAGCAGAGTAGAGTTTGAGGACTTGTAAGGCTGGCTGTAGAACTTTGAAGAATGTTGTATTGTTCTTTACAACATTCATTGTGACTTGGAGAGCTCCTGTCAAGCGAGCCTTAACACACAGCTTACGATCTGTGAATAATCCCATAACATAATTATAATAATTATTATCCCATGCCATGAGGAATACAGCCAATCAGAAGACTGGAAAGCTATTGCATATTCTGTGAGGCCCTGCCAGGGTAAATTCCGACAGGCGACATGACCCAAAAAGTAGCGACAAAAGACAATCTTTCAAAGCCGAGAATTAGCAACAAAGAACAGTGATTTGGCGTATTTTTTCACCAATTTGAGGTCATTGAGGACCCTTGAGGTTCCCTTGAGGGTCTCTTGAGCATCGCATTATACATCATTTACGCAACTCCACAACTCGTCAGTCAAGTGACAACAACGCCGATATTCATTCACCATTTTGCATGAGTCTTGTATGTCTTGCATGCTTGCCACTTGCTTGCTTAAATTCCAACAAACTATGTTCGTTCAATTTCCGACAGCGACGTGAAGCATTGATAAAACACCGACATGAGACATTTTAAAATTCAGACAAGCGACACGGGAATCCCCCTGGCAGGGCCTCTTCTGTGGTATGCCATAGATTGTATTCAACGCTGGCTACTCGTCGATGTAAATTGAACTAGCTAGTGGTTTGAACTATAATCAAAACAGCTTCGTATCTTCCTCAGTAATCTTCTGAAAATTTCACAAACATGTGAACAAATCGTTATTGATAAAATTTGAATAAACATCAGAAAATTTCAAAACATCTTCAGTAAATTGTTGGAAGTTTTAGGCAAATTTCTTTCAGTCAGACGACCTACAATATTATGCTATTCACAATAATAAAATTGAAAAGTAGCTCTAGTTGGTTATATCTCACGCGCCCTATATCTCACGCGACCAGCTTTGGCGGGAGAGCTACGAACATCGACTGTGACAGTCTGGTCTCTAGTATAAAAACGGCCAATGTTAGTTTTTTACTTCGTGATTGGGTGATACCAAAAAAGCGGGAAAAAAGTCTTGTTGTTCATGGTTCGAGTGTCCTCACTTGTAAGAAGTTTTGAAAATTCAAAGTGATTTGTAAAAAAATTTATACTTTGTGAAGAAAAAAAAACATTGTAAAAGATTACTTACAAGAACGATTATGACAACAACCTTATGACAACAACCTTGTTTCAATGGCAAAACTTTGTCGCCAAACTTCGCTCGTGTCCCACTCAACTGAGAATCGTAGTAATTTAGTTTAAGGGTAATCAAACAGTTTCTTTAAAAATAAATAAAAGTTCTTATGACTGACATTAAATCCATTTATAGTTGCCTATTTTATTGACCTGCTTTATCAAATGAATAAATGTATGTATGTATTGCTAAATCACAGAAAAGTATAAGCGATTTAGGGATACTATTCTCCTATTTAGCACAACAGATTTTCTAATATTCTGCGATTGTATTTTCCTATTCTGCTACTTAATTTAACTATACTTGTAAGAATAAGTCTCCAATTCTACGATTCTTCTCTCTCTTCTCCATTTAGTTTTCGCGTCATCCCCTCATCCCATCCCCCCCCCCCCCTCCCTACCCTCCACCCTCCCCCCCTCTTGAATTCTCAAAGGTACATGTACATCTTTAGACTCTTTGGAATGGAACGGTTCGATTTATGACAATTTCTCATCCGTGCGCTAAAATGGGCAGACAACAAGAAAGAACAATTTTTTCACGGTAGATTTTGATCACGTGCTAGGCAATGAGATCTGCTAACAGATCAAATTTCATTTGAACGCCTAAAGAATTATTTTGAACGGCTATGGAAAAATTTCGAATGGAGTGAGTTTTCAGTCAGAAAGCGAACAAAACCAAAATAGGTCACTTTATGTAAACAAGCGGCCCCAAGTCACATTATAGTCACGCAAAATTCATGTGTAAAATTCTTTCTGAACTTCATGTTTACCAATTGTGAAGATAAATCTTGAATGAAACTAAAATATACTAATCGATGTCAGACAGCGGGGAAAGGTATGTAGCAGAAAAGACAGAAAACAAATTTAGCCATTTTAAGTTTGTTGTTGTTGTCAGGAAAAAGGGCACCAAATTTACATATGTCTAAAGGGTAATATGGGCTTCCAAGAATTCTCTGTTTTCCTTGCAGTTTCTCTCGCCAAATTACAATTAAGCTTTTCCAAATTCTACAGGCGTTACATATAATCCTTGCACCCGCACTTCACGTACGTCTTTACGTGTTCCACTTTACAAATGTGCACCAACAATCAATGACATACAAGACTATCCCAATACTCAGTGCACTCCCTATCATCAAACCCTAAACTGACGTGCATGCAGATTTTTCAAGATACATGTATATACATTCCAATAATATACAACGGCGCCCAAGTATACGCTCCCACAGCGTCTTGTTAACAACTATACACCTGAAACGCGAATTTTTTCGAAAACCTGCGTTTAGCGGTCAACCTCTGCATAAAACGGCCACAGCCATTCCGTTATAGATTGAACTGCGACTTGTACTGACTCGTTTCAAAACCTGTCCAGCATTCCTTTCCCTTTTATTAATCATTAATAAATGCTCAAGGAAATGCGCGCGCTATGATTGGTCAAACCGAGTTCATTATAACTCGATAAAGCACGCACGTGACGTAAGGTTCATTAAAACCGTTTTCATTTTATAAAAGAAATAAAAAAACTTGTTCCTCGTGCATTGTTGAGTTATATAAGCACTTGGGAATTTTTAAGAACACTCGAGAAGTGCGAGAAGCACTCGCCTTCGGCTCGTGCTTTTCTACACTTCTCTCGTGTTCTTAAAAATTCCCGCGTGCATATCTAACTCAATGATGCACTCGGCGCGTTTTTTATTTCTTTAATAAAAGAGTAGGGCATTAATGAAAGACAGCAACACACAAGAGAGCGAATGGTCAAAGTGTTTTTCTTGTTTTCATTATTTCTTACAATGTTTAACGTCTTGTAGGGAAATAGTGTTGAAGTAAGCAACAGTTAATCCTAAACGTTAATATTTTCAGGGAAGAAAGAAAGTCATATATGTCTAGAGCCTCTCAAGCACACCATCAGCCGAACAAATACTTCTCTGTGGCCATCGATGGCATGGACACAACGAAAACAGAATTACCGTTTTCTGCGCATAGGCATGGAACTTCTCAGAAAGCCTGGCACCTGAGAGTCCACATTGTTGGTGTACTTATTCATGGACGCCACCCGATCTGCTTTCTGGACTATCATCAGTTTCCACATGATTCAAATCTTTTGATCAATATTTTTCTGCAGGTATGTGCCTTGTATTTATTGGTTTGAACAACACATAAGTCACTGAGAACAGTTACTCGCGCAACTAGTTACGAAAATTTTTATTATATTCAGCTATATTCCATCGTTAGTACGGGTCGTTTAATTCCAATGAATAACACAAATAAAGTGACCCGTGAGACATATTAATCATTCAACAGTCAGTATGAGTTCAGTGCAAGATCCTTGAGAAAATCTCGGTGAAAGCGTGTTTGTTATGATGGTTATGGTAATTAAAAAATATATATAAAAATAGCGTACTCGGTCAGAAATCTAAAGAAAACTAAGAAGATTCAGGCATGGTTCAAACGCCGTACTTTCCATGAGCCGTACCGAATTTTTTTTAAAAGTTCATGGAAAGTACGGCGTCTGAATCAGTTGAGTTCGGCTGAAACATTAGGTCCGCCTTCAGGCGTACTATACGGCTCTGGCCCGGGGGGGGGGGGGGGGGGTACTCCCTATAATGGGCTATACGGGGATGCTCCGCCCGAAAGGGGTACCTTTTTTAGGCTGGAGGTATATGAAGGGGTCGGAATTTCACGAGTTGAAGTATGTGAAAGGGTAGGGATTTCACGAATAGGAAATGGTAGCGAAAACACGAGTTGAAGCATAAAAAAGGTAGGGAAAACTGCCATTTAAGTATTATAAAAAGGGCCTTTACAAAATATATCAAACAGACGCACGCAAAGGCTATATGAAAGGGGTACCATTTTCAACGAAAGGTATATGAAAGGGGTACCATTTGCAATGAAAGGTTTATGAAAGGGGTACCTTTTCTGTCAAAAACGGTATATGAAAAGGTAAGGGTTTGGACCTCGGGGCGGAGCATCCCCGTACAAAACTTTGTTGAGTACCCCACCCCCCCCCCCCCCCCCTCACCCCGGGAGGGGGGGCTCTGGTTCGCCTTTGATTCAAACGCCATGCTAACCATGAGCCGTATCGAATGGACACTGTTAATGATTTTATAATATATTGTAATTGCAATTAACCTTAAAGTCCGGCTGACGTACGACTGTTGTTTCATACACCGTACCGTACATGAGCCGAGCGCTAGAATATTGGCATCCACAAAATACATTTTATTTAAATTAGAGTGTATTCCAGAGGCTCAACATGGCGGCTTATCGCAGAATGCTTGAGAACTCCGATGAAGATGTGTGTATGACCTGGTTCGACCTGTCGAAATTTGTGTGCATCGGCTACATTCGGTCCAAACCAACTCAAACCATCCCCGATTTCTTATCCGTCGGCGACAGGAGCGTTTGTATTCAGAGTTGCTTCCTCGTTAGACGGTAGCAGCAAAGTTAATAGAAAACAGGCATTAACTAGCTGTCGCCTCCGTGATATGATAAACCGTACAGCGCTTTGTAGGCGTGCTCTCCTCCGTCTCGCATTTCTAAACATTGAAAGGAAAGCCCTATTTAACTTTGTCACGTCCGCCATGTTGGGCCGACGGAAATTTCGGTAATAAGTTCGTGTTCCAGTACACCAAATTGAAAATCAATAACAATGTTGTCCCCTAAACCACCACCAATCCTAACCACCCGTCATGGAACATCACTACACATCAACGCACGTTGCTAGACCTAATCAACTTCCCTAGAAATCATCTAATGGAACTAGACATCATCCAACATCACTAGGCATCATACAGGATACTGGAACACGAACTTATTCCCGAAATTTCACTCAATCGCGCAAGGTAACCGCTGGTACACTTTTATTCTATTACTTCATTTACATAAGTTCGGCTGATTGAGCACGGCGTCTGAATCAACAGCCGCTCTGAAAACAATTGAGTCGGCCCGAGTTCTAGTTAAGTACGGCTCATAGAAAGTACGGCGTTTGAACCATGCCTCAGCGACAAAAAAAGGAATTTTTGTTACAATTAAAAATGTCTCTGTAGAATAAGGCCGCGTGGTATTACGAAGTTTTGGTGTGTGTATTAAGGTGGCCGAACACAGTTTTGAAAGGTTGTGAGTATACAGTAATAACCCGCATATAAGAACCTGAATTTTTCAATTTAGCCTAAATAGGTTCTTATATAAATGGTACTTAAAGGAAATTTAGCCTAAACAGGTTCTTAAATAGGTTCTTAAATTTGCATATGTATTTCATCGGAATATATTGTACATATATTGCAAATACAGTATCATCTCATAATAAATCATTTATAATGTACCATGTAGAGCAATGCCTATAGGCAGTTCAGTGCAGATACAGTAAAACTATATGTTCTTAACAAAACATAACAGTTTAGAAACTCATGTTGATAACAAATTCTACAGCAACCCCACTGATAAGAACCTAACTTAAAATTTTAGGCTAAATAGGTTCTTATGTAGAGGGGGCTTAAAATGAGAATTTTAGCCTAACAGGTTCTTAAAACCCAGGTTCTTATATGTGGGTTATTACTGTATGTCATTCGTTAGGGCATTATGTGAGAAAGGTTGCAGCTTAGAAGCTGAAACTTGGCAAAAGGAAAATATAGTGATGGAAGATTTTAATAAACACTAAAACAATAATAAACATTATTAATAAACACAAAAACTCAAAAGAAACACAGAAAGGCCAAAAAGGGCCATAGATGGGCAAAATTGGAGAAGATTAAAACGCATTTCATTTAGGTAAACTTGAAAAACGTCGGTCCGACTTTTTTCAATTTTTTTAAAAAGCGTCATTTAAAATGCTTGGAAATCATCCTTGTTTGTTGTGTGGCCGTGATTTTACCTTTAAACGACTGTTGCTCTGCCGATTTGAAGTTTATAATTAACAAAAATAAACAGAATTACCGGCTAAAATAAGGTGACTTTCTCAACATTCTTTTTAGACGCTATGGGTGCACAGAGGTCTTTTGGCTGGTTCCATTTTCTTGCAGTTGGACAACACTGCTAAGGAAAATAAAAACCAATACGTGTTTTGTTTCTTGGGATACCTCGTCGAAACGAAAGTGTTCGAAAGGGTAAGTAAGCGAAAATTTTCCCAATCTACAACTGGGGTATTAGCCATTTTATGGCAACCAATTTCACATTTTTCCATTCCAGGCGCTTTATAAACAAGCGTGTATTATATTAAGTTTCATTTTAATTAGCCATTTCGATGTAGATTGGCTTCGGTAGCGAAAGTTAATATAAAAAAATAAATCTCCAAGGCCACCGTTTTTGTAAGCCATAAGGTCTTCCTTCTTATCCTTTTTATCTGATGGCCCTTCGAACTTAATTAAGCTAATGTAGTGCTACAGCTAATCGCTTCTGTATTTTCCCTTCTTGTTGCCGGCATCATACAATGCAAATAATATTTATAGATTAAAATCGTGAAACTTACAAAGTTACAAATGTGGCGGCAGAGAAATTCATATGCTCTTCATTTTCCTAATTCTTTCAGATTGAAATTTCATTTCTACCTGTGGGCCACACTCACATCGACGTGGACCAGATGTTTTCCAGAATTTCTGTAGCCACAGAAAAAAATGGTTGCTTGACCCCTCAAGATCTTCTGAGAATTGTTAGGCGAAGCTACAAGCAGGGACAAGGGGATACCACCCAGGAAGGTGCCCAGCCGCAATATGCCAATACACAGAGTTTGTATGCAGTGCGAGAATGGCTCCTCCCTCACATGCAGCAGCTTCATGGGTTAAGTGGCTTCCACAGCTTCGTAATTGTACGAAACACAGCGGGGAAAGCTGTACTCCACTTTAAACCCTGGTGTACAAGCCAGTGGGAAGAGTATGCGTATGAGCCAGTTGAGTTGCTTCGCACGATGCCCACTGGATTACCAGACCTAATTATGCCAAATTACAAGGCGGTGGACCTGCCAAAACTGCGCAGCATGGTGGAGAAGTGCACCAACAACGGGATTTTTAAATCAGTGGAAAAGGAGGAATGGATGACGTTCTTAGAGAATGAACAGCACCAAGCAGACCTTTACAAAGACGTGGAGGAGAGAAATGTTGGTAAGTAGCAGTAAATCTGTTGCCGGCAAAACGAATTTGTTATATTAGCCGCGGTTACACGTTTCAACTTTTACCTAGGTAAATTCTAAATAACAATGGCCGCTGCACGATTGTTATTTGAAATAACAATAGCCGCTGCACGCTTTTTATGGCCTTGGCTATTGTTATTTCGCATTTACCTAGGTAAAAGTTGCAACGTGTAACCGCAGCTATTAACTGACATTTGCAGTTACATCAAAGTTTATTTAACGGCTGCTATTTATCTTGGTTTACTACATTTTATTTGACGATCATCGATATGGGTTTTTTTTAATCGGTCTATTTGCTACTTTATGTAAAAATTTTCGAACAGACTTTGACACGTGTTCTATTTGTTTTACAGATGGCTCAAAATATCACAAGAAAGAGCTAGTGTATCTGCCGTGCAGGGACAGTAGGTGGCTAGTGGATGATCTCAGGGAACGAGATCTTCCATCAGAGGATACTCCCCAGCTAAGCAATGTGCTAAAGAGAAGCGAGGCATTTGAACGTGGGGATGGCCTACTACCGGTAAGAAGCGAAGATAAATGTTTACAAGAAGTGTTTTTGAACACTTCTCCCCCCCCCCCCCCCCCCCCCCCCCCCCCCCCCCCCCCCTCCCCAGGTTCAAATTTGATTTCTAGCTTTTCTATTTATTCTGAAACCGAAAATAATTTGAAAAGCCGTTTCCAGCTTCTCTGTACTGAATTGAACGAATTGAGAGCAAGAAATAGAGAAAATTATTATCACTAACTCTGTTTGAAACCATAATAAACTTACAAGCCTTTTATAATACAGGCTTCTACTTTGTAGAAGACTGAAAATATTGGAAACATAGAAAGCCACGAGCAAGAAACAGAAAATAGTGTTAATTAGCACTGAATAGTATCTACTTTTGTAAGACGAAACTGAATGTAATATGTAATCAAGCTTTTATTTACTAATAAGTTATGTTTGTAATTTACCCAAGGTGTACACGGGATCATACCGGAGACCTGGGCAAGTACAAAGGCAGGTAATCCGAAACGAGAGCAGAGAGGACATTGAGAAAGGGATGTTGGTGGCGGTTCTCCTGGACAAGTATCCCGAGGAAAAACCGCTTATTGGAAGGGTTAACGAGGTGTCTGGAGACAAGTTGGAACTGACATGGATGAATGGCCACTGGACCACCAATTGGTCAATCTGCAAAAAACGCCAAGGTCAAAGAATGGTAGAGTGGACCGAAGAAGTCGACAAATCGGCAGTTGTTTTATTTGATTTTAAGTTGACGTTAACTGGAAAACTCCGACAGGCAACTGTACGCGAGTTAAAGAGGGTATATGGGCTGGAGCAAAGCTCTGATTCAGATTGAGGGTTTCCGTTAATTGTAATTGTGATAATTTAGTTCAAGCAAAGGACGTAAAGGGCAATGGTAAAATGCAATGAACTTTAATTTTTCTCGCTTTTCCAATAATTCTTAAATCAATCTAGTTGACGGCAAAAAAGTTCGATTTTTGCCGTTTGGCGTTTGCCGCAACTCACTTGTATCCCTGTAAATACATCCCTGTGATTACAAGTACTATTCTCTTCCAAAGTCAGGGATGAGGGCGGATGTTATTGATTACATAGACTTGACCGTTTTCTGGTATTGGCTCGATTTAATGTATTTTTTTTTAAGAAAAAAAAAATAGTTTTGAACCCGCATGCGTGAGAGCTTGCAGGTATTAAGGTGTGAAACCAGGGTAACTTGAATTTATAAAGACGTGCATTAAAATTGCTCACAGTATGGTCAGATCGTTCCACAAAAACGCAAGTTTTGTTTTTGTTCCGCTGCACAATATAATGGGATCGTTGCATTTATGAATAATCAAGAAAATCTTCTAAAGCGATGGAAATGTACAGGAAAACATCCTCTTCGATGTTGGTTGACGGACGTTATTATTTAAAATCGGAAGTGAGAGTAGCCAGAAGTCAAGAAACCGGAAGTGTATATGGTAAAGCTATGAACCGGAAATCACAATCGTGACACAGATAATAAAAAAAATAAGAAAAAGAAAAACGGAGGGCAAACCTCAATTTATGCCGCTCTGCGCATGAGGCACGAGTTATTATTGCATTAGTGGGTTAACCTAAATCATGAAAGGTAGTTTTTTTTTAAACTAACTACACGTCCTGATTAATGCAAGTAGGGCGATGTGCGCAGTTTGCGCGGAATACTTTCGCGTCCAAGCACGCTTAGGGAGATTGGGTTGAGTTTGCCATCATTCTTAATTACCCGACTTTTAGGTGAAACGATCTGACTGTAAATGATAAAAAATAGGTATCTACTGGAACTTAGACGGCATGTTCATCGCGTGCTCAGTTAGTAAAATACATTGTATATAAAATAAGGTAAGAAAAGTTTTTGAATGATGTTACAAAATCCAGTAGCTTTTTCGATCATTTTGATCATCTTTGGAGTATTAAAAATAGTGTTCAAGAATGTATTTATTGCGTTCGACGCCAGGTAAATGCATCCTAATCTTGAGCGTCTTGTGATACCAAGTGGCGATCTTTTTCGTCGTTCGTGTACCTTTTTCGGCGCCATCTTGAATTGCGTTACATGCATTTCAAGCAATTAGGTCGAAGATCGGAACCTATTCGTGGCTGCAATGTCACGAAGTGTTATGACTGCTTGCTGTCGGTCAGAGGACTCTTTTTGTAGCGCATTTAAAAGCAACTTTACGTTTTTTAACAGCCTGAAAAAGTTGGGAATTGCTTTTTATCATATGGCGAGTGAAATGAAATCTGGCAGAGGTTTGACGACAAAATCGATCATGAACATTGTAGGGCGACGAAGTTGTTTTTGAATACAAACGCCATCGATCCTTATTAGGATCGCGTTGATATGTGGCGCATAAAAGAGACTTTATGCTTTTCAGAGGTACGGAAAGCTAGACAATTAGCCGTTCTCTTACGGTAAGTAAAATAATGGTTGGCTGCGATTTCTTTTCTGTTTGGATTCAATTTTTGCTCGCTGTTGTTGCTAAAATATAGACGGTCCTTCGTTTGCTTTATTGCTTCACTAAATAAAATTCGATTTGTTTATGATTTTGTTCAGATTTATCGAAGATCGAGTAAGCTTATGTATGAATCAAATCATTTTTTTTTTTCGCATTTGTGCTGCTGCTTGTCCTGTATGTCAAATATTCAATGTCATTCGCTTATGAATAGTCGAATAGCTGAGCGAGCAAATGCGAACCGGAAACGTCGTTTTTAAAAAGTAACGCAGCTGTCATGCTGCTTCTTCCGCATCCGCAATAACACTAAAGCAAAATGTTTGCGAGTTAAATACACTCTTAAAGTGGCGGCTAAGAGTGAACAAAAATATTTAGCAGGGCGTAAATCGACTTTCAGCTGTTAGCAAACATGTCGAACGCACTTTACTAGTATTTAAAATTTAGGCGCACGTCTCTGTTAATATGTCAGGGTATGTATCGGGCGTTTCGACCGCAAATTAACAAACGTGCTTTCTTTGAAGTAGTTTAAGTAAGCTTACGTATTAGCTTTGATGAAACGCTAAAGGACATTTTTTTCAAGTGGCGGGTGTTCTCCATATAGAGTACGTGTTTATCGCCAAAAATGCACGTTGACCTATATAATATTATGTTAGGTTGATATGTCTCAATTTATGAGACATTTAAAGAGTGTTTTTAGGTTCATAAATTTGACTCAATTGCAGAGTGTTTTGAGGTTCATAAATTTATGACTTACTTGTAGAGTGTTTTGAATTTCATAAATTTATGACTCATTTAATTTGTAGAGCAGATTGGAGTTCATAAATTTATGACTCAATTGCAGAGTGTTTTGAAGTTCATAAATTTATGACTTACTTGTAGAGTGTTTTGAATTTCACAAATTTATGACTCGACATTTAATTTGTAGAGCAGATTAAAGTTCATAAATTTATGACTCAATTGCAGAGTGTTTTGAAGTTCATAAATTTATGACTCATTTAATTTGTAGAAAAGATTGGAGTTCATAAACTTATGACTTAATTGCAGAGTGTTTTGAAGTCTATATATTTATATGCCAGTTATTTGAAGAGTGTTTTGAGGTTCATAAATTTATGACTCACCTGCTTGCAGATAGTGTTTTCAGGTTCATAAATTTATGATCGACTCATTTGCAGAGTGTTTTGAATTTGAGAAATTTATGACTCATTTGTACAGCAGATTAGAGTTCATAAATTTATGACTTAATTGCAGAATGTTTTGAAGTCCATACATTTACCAGTCAATATTTGTAGAGCAGATTGGAGTTCATATTATTTGTAAAGTACTTGGTTATGGTCAAATGGACAGTCTTAATTTTAATTACATAGAAAATTTTCTAAATCTATTATAATAATTTGTGAATGTAAATGTTTTTACAAGACATTGTTGATTTCTGAACTTAAATGTAATGGTATTTGTTTCCAATATACCTTTTTGGTTAAAACTGCAATGAAGTGGTTCATCAAGAACCTTTGTGGCTTAAAAACGTAACTTATAGTCAATTTTAAGAATTATTTGAAGTGGTGAAAATGCAAGGAATAAATTTTGTACATTGCGGTCAACAGTATATGTCTCTTATCCCCTGTACTGTCTCATTTCAAACAATATATTGAGGTTCAGAGTTAACAATCAATTGAATAAATCTAAATCTTCCTAAAATGGAAATTTAACAGAATTTATAAGATATTCTGGATATCAAAGAAACACACTCATGGAACATTTCAATGAGATGGCAATTGTATCAGTGCATATGATTTCAAAAATACCACATATGGGTTAGAAAAAAATAACACAATAATTTAAAAAAGAAAATGGTGCTTAGGAAATGGACATTCCAACAGGGAAAGATAACGGTCTAAAACGTACGAATTTTTCGAAAGGGAGTTTTTTCCTTGGCTGTTAAATAAAAAATTACCAATTGGTGCAAAAATGTGAGTGATTCTTAACCACTGCAAAATTGCAAATTGGCATTTACACTTGTTAATATTGTATTGAATTTTGATATCTTTTTACTGTGCAGTGGACTTTGCATGGAGTGTAGATTGTAACTTAAAGATTCTGGACTGGACTTGACTTGTGGCTGTGAATTATGGACTTCTAACTTCAAATTGTGAAATGGGTACTGTGAAAGTTGTGGATAATAGACTGTAACCCTGACAGTTGTGGTCTAGTTATGGAGTGTTGACTGTGATTCGTGGACTGCAGCCCAAGTCAGATAATATAGCACACTATGGAATGAGTACTGTGGCCTGCAAAGTGTGGATTACAGACTGCAGGCTGAGCTGAAATTTCGAAAGTGGACTGTAGACTAAAGACTGTGGATCATGGATTGCGAAATATTGACATGGGCTGTTCCAAATCTTACATGTACATGTACGTATGCGTCACTAAAAAAAAAGCATACACGAAGCTGTGAGCGCCGAGTGGGAACTGAGGCCAAATGCCTGGATTGTGAAGCCAAATGGGCTACACTGTAGTTGTTCAATTAACATTGTATAATGGTCTAGATCTGTTGCTGGCCCAATGGTGGCTAATAGTTTTGACCGTGCTACCTTGTATTATAAAGTGTTTTTACCTTTGGGTCCTACTTTAGTTAAAATAACATGGCTCATCAACAGGATCTCCTCACAGACAGATACTTCTTTACTAGAGTTTACAATGACTCTCAGAATAATATCCACAGTTCCCTTGGCAGCAAGAACAGAAGCTTTTTTAGCTGTTTAAGGAAAAACACAGCACTACAATCACACCTCCTGTAAGTGACCATGCAACATTTAAAGCCAAAGTGGTCATTTACGGGAGGTGGTCAACTTACAGATCACAGGTGGTATTAACTTTGACCAGAAACCCATAAGTGGGTTGAAATGTGTAACTCACATCAGCTTCCAAATATTCATTGTTTGCTTAGTACCATATTTGGAAACCCCTCGGTCCCTCGAGATTGGAAGCAAGTTGTTCTAGCAAATTGATTGGTTAATATTTTTATCTTGACTTTCCAAATATGGCTGTAACAACTTCTTAGCAAACTGAGTAATCGGAAGCTTGTTTTGAAGCGTACAAGATACAGTTGCACATTTCAACCCACTTATGGGTTTCTTCTTTGACTTATACTGTATCTGTAACACATTATAATTCAATTTGCATCAGTCTGCAATAACATTGAAATATGGGCAAGTGGTCACATTTAATAGCAGAGGTTTAAAAACAATAGAAAAATTCAAATCACCAGCATTGGAAGAGGCAGTGGTCGGTTACGAGAGGTTTGGACTATTAAATAATAGTGATTTGACTGGAAGAAATTTGGCATTTTGGAAAAGTAGTCGCTTAGGAAAGGTGGTCACTTAGGAGAGGTGGTCGCTTAGGAAAGGTGGTCACTTAGGAGAGGTTGTCGCTTAGGAGAGGTGGTCGCTTATGACAGGTGGTTGCTTAGGAGAGGTGGTCGCTTATGACAGGTGGTCGCTTAAGAGAGGTGGTCGCTTAGGAGAGGTGGTTGCTTATGAGAGGTGGTCGCTTAGGAGAGGTGGTCGCTTAGGAGAGGTGGTTGCTTATGAGAGGTGGTCGCTTAAGAGGGGTGGTTGATTAGGAGAGGTGGTCGCTTAGGAGAGGTGGTCGCTTAAGAGGGGTGGTCGATTAGGAGAGGTGGTAGCTTAGGAGAGGTGGTCGCTTAAGAGAGGTGGTCGATTAAGAGAGATGGTCGATTAGGAGAGGTGGTAGCTTAGGAGAGGTGGTCGCTTAAGAGGGGTGGTTGCTTAGGAGAGGTGGTCGCTTAGGAGAGGTGGTCGCTTAAAAGAGGTGGTCGATTAAGAGAGATAGTCGATTAGGAGAGGTGGTCGCTTAAGAGAGGTGGTCGATTAAGAGAGATGGTCGATTAGGAGAGGTGGTCGCTTAGGAGAGGTGGTCGCTTAGGTTGGGGTGGTCAATTAGGAGAGGTGGTCGCTTAGGAGAGGTGGTTGATTAGGAGAGGTGGTTGATTAAGACAGGTGGTCGATTAGGAGAGGTGGTCGCTTAGGAGAGAAGGTCGCTTAGGAGATGTGGTCGCTTAGGTGAGGTGGTTGCTTAGGAGAGGTGGTCGCTTAGGAGAGGCGGTCGCTTCAGAGGGGTGGTCGATTAGGAGAGGTGGTAGCTTAGGAGAGGTGGTCGCTTAGGAAAGGGTGGTCGCTTAAGAGAGGTGGTCGATTAAGAGAGATGGTCGATTAGGAGAGGTGGTAGCTTAGGAGAGGTGGTCGCTTAAGAGGGGTGGTTGCTTATGAGAGGTGGTCGCTTAGGAGAGGTGGTCGCTTAAGAGAGGTGGTCGATTAAGAGAGATGGTCGATTAGGAGAGGTGGTCGCTTAGGAGAGGTGGTCGCTTAGGAGAGGTGGTCGGTTAGGAGAGGTGGTCGCTTAGGTTGGGGTGGTCAATTAGGAGAGGTGGTTGCTTAGGAGAGGTGGTTGACTAGGAGGTGGTTGATTAAGACAGGTGATCGATTAGGAGCGGTGGTCGCTTAGGAGAGAAGGTCGCTTAGGAGAGGTGGTCGCTTAGGAGAGAAGGTCGCTTAGGAGATGTGGTCGCTTAGGAGAGGTGGTCGCTTAGGAGAGGTGGTCGCTTAGGAGAGGTGGTTGCTTAGGAGAGGTGGTTGTTTAGGAGAGGTGGTCGCTTAGGAGAGGTGGTTGCTTAGGAGAGGTGGTCGCTCACAAGAGGTGGTCATACATGTACATGGAGGTTTGACTGTAGTTGATTTAACTAATTAACAGAGCAGCAGTGACATGTAGATTTCAGAACACAGTTCTTTTTTTAAATAAGAATGACTGATAACCAAATATTAGTCTAGAGTCAATCAGTGTACACGTATGTATAGATCAATCAGTCTGGAACTAATTACAGCTTTTTTTTTTCAAAAGTTAGTTTAGAGAATGCAGTGGTACAAAGTATTTTTTTCTGCATTACAAAGCAGTCCTTTTCTTTCAGGTGCAGAAAGCACAATGCACAGGTAGTAGAGAAGAATGCAATAGTAAGATAAGGACTGGACACTAAGTCCTATATACCCCATAGGGGCCTAGTACTAATCTAGCGCACCACGTTGTTCTTGTTTTATCTTCTCGTCATTCTTTAGCAAGAATGATCATTTATATTAAACACATGTCTCCGTGAAATGGACGAATTCCTATCTATGACGAGAAGATAAAACAAGAACAAAGTGGAATGCTAGATTAGTACCAGGCCCCTATCGGGTATATAGGTCTTAGTGGTCAGTCCTTATCTTACTATTGCATTCTTCTTTTGGTAGATTACCTACTTTCATTCAACAAGCAATTTTTGCTCTCGCATGAGGATTTGAAAAACGGGACTACTCCTGCAAAACATGTACATGTACCCTATATACATGTACATTGTACCCAGGTACAGCAACTCACCTGTAGTTAGTAATTCACACAGGCAGCCCAATACATTTAATGTCAGCTGAGTGTCCATGGACATCTAAAAGAAAAAATTCTATTTCTGAAACTTTCGCCTTGTCTCATTTCAAAAATTAAAAGTTTTTTTTTTCCAGGATTCTTCGGAGGTTAAAAGGGATTTCAAATTGACATTATGGCCAGTTAAACTGGCCTTCTTCAGGAAGTTAAGAAAATAAAAGTCAATAAGGCAGATGGATGTTTTTGCTTTGTAACTGCACTTTGAGACATACTGTGTATTTTTTTATTTATTTATTTACAGGTTTACAACAACAGGTCATACAATAAAGAAACTACTTACACTAGTTACTTTACAATAATTTTACTTACAATACTCCGTTAGCAAGAAGGAAAAAAAAAAGTACACTAACAACTTGAAATAACTTAGCAGAAGCGCTCCTGGGTGGAAATCCTTGGGCCAAAAAAATTTACATTAAAAATATTACAATTGAGAAAATATGTCGTTGTTTTTTTTCCTTTGGGGGGTGGGGGGCTAGGTTCGTCCGTTTTAGTTCATAAAAAGGTCGCAAACAACTCCCATTTTTTTGAATTGGTTGTTTGGGTGTTCTCAATTTTATTGATATGCTTAAAATAACGAAGGAAGTCATTCAGTTTTGGGGTACAGTCTTTAAGTCTACAAACCCAAATAAAATGTTTGGCAGTTAGAAGGCAAAAATTGATCTGGAGGTTATTCTGAGATTTATCTGGCCTCAGACCCAGCGCGATATCCACTTGAAGACATTCATTAGTAATTTGACAAGACTGTAGCCACGAAAAAACACTATTCCAAAAACGAGACATACTGTGTAGCATGAAATTTGACTGCAGGAATTTTATTTTGAGGATTGGCGATTTTTGCGTTTTTGCAGGCACATTTTTTTGGGGTTTCAGATGATTGAAATTTCTGCTTGGAACTAATTTTTGCGATAACCTGATCAAGCAGCAGAACATTAACAAGGAAAAAAACTTAATATTTTCAGCATTTTTATTGCTTGTTGAGTTACTCTACGCTCTACATAGAGACATTTCACTGGATTAGTCGAAGCTGATACAGTACTTCCCTAAACGACTGAGGCAACAACAAAATAAAAAAAGCCTAACCCTGCTGCCTACCATACTCAAGAAAAAATTGTTATTACTATTGAAAAAAAACCTGTTGTTTTCTATTAAAAATCAATGTTGATAGTTTTTATTTATGTCTTATATTGCCCCAGTAACACAAGTTTACATTAAAAAGCAGAGTTCTTTATTTGACATAAAGGAGTACATTTTTGTGGAGTAATATTTTGCAAGAATTATTTTCTGCGGAAACTTATCTTTGCGAATCAAAAGCAATCTGCAAAAATTTCATGCTACACGGTATTGCAGGGTTTTCATAAAGAATTGTAGTAGCAGGAGAATAGTGTAAAGTAACAGGAGAATATTATGAAAGAGCGAAGATGGCTACATATTGCCATCGAAATTTAGCCGGAGAATTCTGCGTAGTAGGCGGAGAATTCTCCGATCTCCGATGCCTAATGAACACCCTGGTATTGAGACGTACCATGGGATGAGAGTGCTTAACAATTTCTACCACCTTGAGACGTGGAAACCCATCCATTAACAGTGATATATCACATCCGTGTAATGTTCTCGATGTGTCTTTAAGTGTATTTTCCAGCGCATTTTACCATGACATTTGACATTTCATGTAATTGTCATGATACAGTTTGTCTCAAAGTGCGGTTACAAGGCAAAAACATCAGTCTGCCATTGACTGTTATTTTTGTTATTTCAAATCGATGCTTTTAACCTCAGAAGAATCTCGGAAAAGAAAAACAACTTTTAAAAGAAAAAAGGTTTCATTGGATTTGTTCAGTTTGGTGGAATGACTGACTTGTACTTTGTGTACAGTCATGTTTAAGGATTACAGCAATGTAAACTTTAGGTGTATACCTCCAGAACAACAAGCAATGTTGAAAGGCCATCACTGAACTTGGTGGTAAGATCTTTGCGGCATTTTTCTGTAAAAAATGGTACATTTAAGCTCTTGAAATTATTGAACTTGAAATAAATAAATAACATTATTGGTATCTTGATCTGATTCTGGTGATATATTTATACTATATGTAGCTACTTTTATTTCATGGACCAAATGATATAAAAGCCCTAAAAAGTTATTTTCAGAATCAACTCTATGTACATTGAATAGTTGAATGGTAAAATATTTCTTGTTTTGAACGTCATGTTAGTGAGTTATAGAGATTTGAATTTACAAAATGCTAATTAGATGATGTCAACCCGGAAATCATTTTTTTTACAACTACTTGTTTTCACCTCCGAGTAATATTTTTTACGAATCAATTGACTATCCACAGTTTATTTTTAGTATTTATCAAGCTGTAAACTGTGCATTGTAAATTGGCGTAGAAATAATGGCAAATTCCCAGGTTGATGTCATCTAATTAGCACTTTGACTATCCACAGTTTATTTTTAGTATTTATCAAATTAATATCAAATCAATTATCCTCAAGCTGTAAACTGCGCATTGTAAATTGGCGTAGAAATAATGGCAAATTCCACGGTTGATGTCAAATCTCTATAACTTACAAACGCAATGTTTAAAACAAGAAATATTTTACCATTCAACTATTCAATGTACATAGAGTTGATTCTGAAAATAACTTTATGGGGTGATAGGCACTTTAAGAGGACACCAGCTTTGGTCCCAAATATTTCTTCCCATATTTACTGTAAATGGAACCTGTATTTAATGGACCCCTTTATTAAGCCGGCACTATCGAGAGTCCCGAGAGTATCCGCTTAATACAGGTTTCACTTTTATGTATTTGTTGGGGCTTAAATTTTTTTTGTTTTGGTGCTGCTTTGGTGGGGGTGTAAAACTCAAAAATTTTAGTTTTATCAACAGAATAATGCTAATTTGATCTTGATAAAGGACCTGTCTGTATGAAAACCACCTGCAGGAAGTTGGCTTTGAAAATACCATGATTTATTCATTTCTATTTAGGATGTGCAAATACATAAAAGAGCCATCACAAGATAAAGTTACATTGTACATAAAGGTTTCATGATCACCCAGCTACACATATATTTTTCATTTACGTATTTGTTTGGCATTTTGCAATCCTGTTAACAATAAATTCTAGCAAGTAAAAAAACACATTAAGCATATTTTTTGTTAATGACTCAGCAAAGAACAATTCATTAATTAATGATGATTTAAACTTAAGTTATTAACGAACTGCCATATTGCATAAGCTTAATATTATATCAATTTACACGGGATGATGTCTATTACCTATGGTTGAAAATTACTTGCAAAGCGAAGATAAAACTTTCCTCTCGACTCTTCATGTTATCTTTCTTTTATATAAGCTTAATAAAGCTTACAGAAACGAGTAACATTAAACTTTGTATTTTTAAAAAAAGCTTACCTTGAGATGACAAAAGTTGATGGATTTTGTTTGTAACGTAGCGCAACTGTTCTACATCAACCTTCTCATGATCATATTTTGCCTCGGAACCGGCGAGACAAAGTTTTTGAAGCTGTTCAAGTAGCGTGCCTATCCTCGCAGTACTCCTAAACAATAACAAAACACAGTTAAAGTGTATTGCTACTAGGGAAAACAGAGACGGTTTACAAAGTGATACGTCACAACTTACAAACTTACCCCTTGGTGCTGGTCTTGCTCATGATTTATTCACCTCGAACTGGTACAACGACTTAACCTGGATATATTTCATCCGATTTTAACAATATTACAAGAAGATTAGAAACAATACCAGTTCTTTATAAAGCAAACCAAATCGTGTTCCGGTGTACTGCCTGTGCGCACGTCACGCCATAACCTTGAACCTTCAACTCCGCGCCATCAAAGTGATTGATTTAAAAACCATTTCCATGTCTAACCGAATTATTTTCCACCTATTGTAAATTATAATTACCCTATACCGTCCTATTCTGACCAGAAGCTAAGTTCCGGTCGTTATTTCGGTTATACAAACAAGAAGCCCAACTCGATTTGATGAACAGCCATTTTGATTTTCACGGCTTGAAATCTTGCCCTCTGATTGGCTAAAGCGATTTTACAGTGAGTACGTGGTGTAACAGTCATAGTTTGTCACATACTGATTAGACTACGGTGGCCCACAGGGACAAAACACTTCCCAGAATCCAAAACACTTCCCAGAATCCAAAAACACTTCCCAGAATCCAAATCCAAAACACTTCCCAGAATCCAAAACACTTCCCAGAATCCAAAACACTTCCCAGAATCCAAAAACACTTCCCAGAATCCAAAACACTTCCCAGAATCCAAAAGCACTTCCCAGAATCCAAAACACTTCCCAGAATCCAAAACACTTCCCAGAATCCAAAACAATTTGCAGACGAGTAAGGGAGGCCTGGTTACCTAACCATGTCGACCATACTTGTCGACATGTACAGTAATGTACAGTCTGTTCACTGGCTCTAGCTACAAGACAAATATTATTTAAACTTGAGCTGTATGAACCCGGGGGTGGGGCATTTACCGTTCTTTTTTGACCCGACCGCGGGGAATTTGAACGGCTTACTTGTCCGGGAATTTACCATTTTTAAAAAAAAAAAAAAAAAATGCAAATGCCCGGGGGTTGGCCGGGGGGGGGGGGGGTGGGGGAGATGGGCACTGCTGGAATTGACTCATCCATAAAAGATAAAAGGATTAGAACGCTCCTATGTTCAGTGTATTATCTCTTGTCAACTCCAGTCAATAACCGGAAGCTGAGAGAGCCGCCAGTCGTCCCCGTTGTGGTAAGCCGGGGATGTTCCAGCACATCTTACAGGGTACGAAGAGCTGTTACGTCAGTACACATGACATCACAACCAGGTTACAAGTCCTTGCCTCTGCTGGGGAAAGCCAATGTCAAAGCAAGGGTTTCCATGTGAGCCTTCGAGGGAGGCCGGAGGAAGTCCTGTTTGTGAGAGAGCGTGAAAAATTTAAGAAGAGGTCTGCTAGTTGGTATATTGGAAGGTTGCTCCTCTGGTATCTAGTCCTAACGACTGAAAGATGCTGGCTAATGTCCCTAGTAGCCTTAAAGCCACCTTAAATTTTCGAAAATTTAATCCGAATATTCGGTCGGGGACGAATCCGGTGACATCTATGAATCCGGAGACTATTACTCTAGACTCAGTGATAATCCAATCAAACAATTTGTCTCTTCTTGTTTGACGTCGTGACGCGAAGTGCTTCTTGCGCGCTATACTCTAACGCATGCTGTTGGGAGAAATGGGCATGCTACAGAATATTTATTAAACTCGGTTATTTTTCTGTATTACAATGTATTTTCTGTATTATCGCGTGCTATGCTCTGGGAGCAATGCGCATGCTACAGAATGAAACTCGGTGCTTTTTCTGTATTACAGTGGACTGAACTCGCCATTAAAGTGAAACAATTTCAGTGCTGGAATCATTATTGTTAATGACTTCATTGCTGGCAATGATATGTCTCCACTTGTTTTCGGACCCAAAGATTATAGATAGAGGTATTTGACTTTATTTATGTTTGTTTTCAATTGCATCCCTCAAAACCGAAAACGTGTCAACAAAATAATTTTATTGGAATTATTGTTTATAGTTAAGGAAACGGGACGAGCCACAACTCCTTATCATCCAGATCTTCTTTTGTTCTTTTGAAAAAGGTCCAACTACGTATAAAGATATCCGTTCGACAATAGGTGGCTTATCAAAGAATAATGATTGAAGTCTGATAACAATCTGTTTAATGCCCGGGGGAAGGTACTCACGTATAATAGTGACGGGGAGGGAGGTGCGAGGACCTTAAATTTTTGCGGTTTTAATATTTACGATCTGAGATCTTTTTGTGGGTTAGAAATTTTGTGGTGACTTTTTAGGGGTGGAAAATTTTTATGCAGAGAGAAAAAGGACTTTGGGGCCAGTAATCAGTCAGTCAGTCAGTAATCAGTCAGTCGTTGGACCTTTTTCGGGTCTGGTTTGAATTAGCCTAATAGGACTTTTTTGGGGCATAACAATTTGGCCTCATTCGCGGCACCACCCGGAAATAAATGGTGCATAAAATATTCCTCTTTATCTAAAAAATTTGCTCGGTAACCTATGTTGAAATTTTTCATGCAAGTAGCATTCAACTTTATCTAACATTTGAGACATTTTAGAAAAAAACTGTAGAGTGGAATTTTTTTAAATCTTTAAAACATGTTAAAAGGCCTTTTTCGATTTATCTCGATTTCCACAATACAGATGTTTTCAAATTTACACAGGAAGTGAAGAATATTGCAAACTTTTAAAAACGCATATAAAAAACATAGGTAACCGAGTTAGTTTTAAAGATAAATTTTAAAAACTGACTTTTGAGCTTTTGAGGGGTATGTCTTTGGAGGGTTGTAGTTACCATGACAACAGATATGACATCATAAATGGTCTTGAAGGAAACTTTAACAACCCTGTCATAAGCTTATCTATAGTTTGTTTCAGAGACTAAGACCATTAAATTTTAATGTTTAATTGTTCTGACATGTACATAAGCTGTAAGAAACCCTTTCGAGCCTCCTTAATGTCAAAAGACTTTCGGAAAATACACTTGAAACCCAGGAAACAAAACGTACGATTACAACTCCATTATTATAGTTGACTGCTTCAAGCCGTGACCACCGATTGAAGGACAGTGGATAAGGCTCGCGACTTAGGGCCATAACGAAAAGGCAGGTATGGCTCTTTTACTAAAAACCACCCGTAACAGGTCCCAATTCATTATTAACAACATATATTTTGTCAAGACGGGCTCCGAATGGTTATTAAATCGTCCTTGACAGAGAAAAGATGGCAAAGTTTCAAAATAAACCATTCACAAACCGCAAACCATCGGGCCACCCGCAAAACGACCAAACAGAGAGACGGGTTTGTTCTAACGTAAACAATTGTCAAAATATTGGCTCTCTCACTTGATGAAAAATGTGAGAGAAACACTCTTATTTGCCAAATATATTTATTTTCGTTGATAAGGCCTGAAGAATATCACCATGTGAGTTGTTCGTCATCTTAATCGAAATATCGAGGTTTTGAACTCGAAAATTTTCACTGCTTAAATGCATTCTTATCTGTCTAAAGAACAGAGGGAGAGTTATCTAAGAGAACTGTTCTATTCTTCGTTTAGCGACCGCAGAGCGAGCGTAGCTACCAGAAATGAAGAAGTAAGAAGTCTTGGTAAACATTTGAGGAAGCTTTACAACTTAGTGGAGGCTGGCAAAGGACTTTCTTTTGACGCAGAAGCCGCTCTGAAAGAAGTCATCAAAATTCGTACGAGAGGAAGACCGGGCTTCTACGAAGCTAAAATGATGGCGGATTATAAGAAGCTATTGCTACTCCGCGGACAAAGAGAAGACATGGAGATAAATATTCAAGAGCAGCAGTGTTTTCAATGCATTCATAACAACAAGAAACCCTTAGCGGTGTTACGAGAGGACGATTGGTACTGGGGAACAAAACAACAGCTTAGATGTGGAGAGATAATTGCAGACACCCTCGGGGGACTTGATCCTGCATTTGGCATATTATTGCATCCTGCAGGTTAGTATTTACCAACATATATCTTGCCACGCCCCCTTTCGCCAATACGTTTTTCTACACAAGGCTGTTTTCTTCTTCAATGAAACTTACGATAGTGTCTTCTAACAATTATAACTACTACGAATCAATCAGGAGCTATGTCGTTGTGGTTTTTACGTTTTTGGGGTCAAAACGGCCCCAAATTAAAACTAAGTACCTTTGTCAAACACGAAATACCTGTAGAACGCTAAGAGGAAGATAACAAAATAATTTTCGAAACAGAATAAACCATACTCATAGTTTTAGCGAGTTTTCCAAGACACAAACTAGGCGATAAAACTTTAAAAAAATTGGCCCAACTATTTCAATAAGTTGCAGTCCATTTTCATCTTGACAATCTGCAGTCCAAGACACTTATTTTTACTCTTAAGCACTAATAGAATAATTTTAAATAAAACTGAACAATTATTTGGGGGATTTCACTGGTTAAATATGTATTTTGTCTTTTTAAAGTAAACTACAAATGGCGACATAGCCTCTTTAATGAAATATTAGGTGTCAGTGTTTTTTTAGGCTCAGGCTGTTGAAAATTACATTTGTCACTAGTTTGGGTTTGGTAGCTGGCAATTCAGTTCCAGGGGCCCGTTTCTCATAAGTCCCGATAACTTTTCTGGCCCGGAAAGCTATCTTATGTGCGCAATGTTTACATTAAAGATTAAAATTTTGTTGGTTTTGAAGCTAAGCAATAACATTCTAAGTTGACGAAACAAGTCGGGTTGGCTTGAGGGCTAAAAAAATACTTCACCATTCTATAGATTCTAATTTTAAAATACCGTTCCGGGCCCGAATCTGGACGTTCGAGAAACGGGCCCCGGATCTGGTTTAGTTCCATTGATTTATATAACATATATGACATATTTTTATTTGTTACAAGTGCACCTCTTTTGTTTGTTAGTTAATTATTCGGAGCACATTTTGACAGCTTTTCATAACCACCGCCATACTGATATGTCTATCATATCGTGCAGTTATTAACAGAACTGAGCTTTTGCAGTTGGTATGACTGACTGTAATCATTTGCATTGCTCTTCGCGTCACATAATTTAACTGAATTGCGCGTGTTACCACCTACGCGCGTGGACGCAGACACAAATGTTGCTTTTCGGACGCAAGGAAATGTTATTGCTGCTTCCAGGACGCAAATTTTGCTTCCAAAACAAACCTTTCCCAACAAATGTTTCCACAACAATGTTTCCTAGTTAAGCCAGGCCCTATTAAGTGGTAACAAGCGCAACATCAGGGCTGCATCCTGTAATGCAACATTATTGTGCGATAAGTTGCACGATTTTGTTGCCCATATTACTACGAAAGGATATGACAAACTTAATTCTTAAGGCTGGTTTTCACTAGCGACGGAGTGGGTGTCGGAGTCGTAATCAGAAGCGTATCTAGTGAAAATCAAACAACGGAGATGTAAGGAGAGTTTCCAATTGTGCTTATGATTTCGTCGCTTACGATCTAATGAAAACTAAATAAATTAAGGCCTGGGTCAAAGGTTCTTATCGGGAAAAACAGTTTATTCGTGATAACTTTAACAAAGAGAATGGAACTGAATCGAAATTTGGCACATGGAAATGTCTCATCGTTCTTATCATTTTTAAGGTGGCTCGATATAGTATTTTGGTTTCCCTGTATAGTATATTTGGAGGCAAAACAATTAGAGTTATACTTTGCGGATCGTCATCACATTTTACCCCGAAATCAAGATAATATTACAGTATTAATCTGCCATACATGTATCGAGGTTGGCGTTGCCATGGCAACGCCATTGGGCTTTTAAGTAGGGCCTCAAAACAGACATATCTTCAATTATCTTTAAAATTCCACGGTGAATTCTGTTTAAATTTTGCATACGGCCTTCGACCCCTGTGTTCTACCCGAGTACCAACTTTAAAAAAAATCTGTCAGAAATTTTAAAGAAAAAACGCGTTTTTTAGAATTCGTTTGTAATTTTTTTCTCTGTTGACAGAATTTTTTGAAAATCGCGTAAAACGCACTTTGGATAGAACGAAGTCAACATGCAAAAAATGAAAAAAATTTACCGAGCGGAAGCGGAAGTGTGGACTTCGAAAGTTTCAAATTTCTGAAAATTTTGACACGACAAGATCGGCAATTACGCATGCGTGGCAGTTGTCACGCCACTCCTCCACGCGGATTTTGTGGTCGATTTGCGGATGTTATTCTTGTTTATTCATTTATGGACAAATCTCTTTCGCACTGTGCAGCTTTTTGTGAGATAGAAACTGTTATCTTTTGGATGAATCGTGTCTAGTAATGGCTGGTACATCACTTGCCTTCGAAATGATTAACAATTCTGGCTAAAATCGCTGGATGCTTTGTTCCTCGTGGTGTGAATGGAATCGCTGCTGTCGGCGCTCTGCTCAAAATTGCGAGCCTCTCTAGAGACGCTGTAAGTCCTGGTAGGACAGGCCACTTTCTGCAATTTTTTGTAGGAGGCTTTGCTTTACCAGCCCAGAAAAGATGTAATCCCTGAAATTGCACACGCTGGAAGCGTTCGTCTAAAAATACCATGTCTTCGAAAGCGAAGGAGGCGGGATTTACATTGCCGTTGTTTACAACGACAGGGATTGAAATAATAATAAATACGCGATGGAGAGCAAAGACATCTTCCAAAGCATCATGTGCTAAAAAGCTCTTCTTTAAAAACAGATTTTAAAACCGATGGAAGATTGCTTCTACAGGGCTTTCCTCCCGGATTGAGCGATTCGGGTGTTTTGACAAGGTGAAGACTGTCGGCGAATAGAATTTTTCATGGATGAAAGTGTTTCTTTGAACTCATGCCTAACTGATAGGAGCCTCTGCGGAGGAGAGAGCCTAAGACAGCGTAGCAATGTGGGAGTGTCAAAACAAAAGAATTGTGGCCGATCAAAACACTGTGGCAATTTGCGATAGCATTACTGGAGAGAAAAGTGGTGAAATCGCTCAGATGAACAGTATGCACTGGAACGTTTTCTTTGAGCAAAGTTTTCTGGCCATTTATCGATTCCACTGACAGTTTGATAAATCGACTGAGAAGCGTAGTAGCTGATATTGCATTTTGGGAAAATGCACATAGTAATTGTAAGTGTTTACCTGTTTAGTTATAGCTGCTATTTTATCTAAAGAAGTTGTCTCCGTGTCAAAAACTACAAATTGATAATCACTGTAGCCGTGTTGTTGTCTTTTCTTGAACGCCAGATCGAAGATTTCCTAATTTTCTCCTTTGAGTATTTCTGATTTGCTGCTTCATTAAAAGCCATACAACGTCTGCTTCCTTTTTGCTTTTTATTTCCTCTGGTGGTTCGTAGCTGGATAACCCTTTTTTGTGCATTTTCTTATCTAATTGATGACGAGAATCGACCACAAATGTCATGCAGTGGGTGGGAACTTCCACGCGCACACGCTCTATTGCTGTTTGTTCTTATTAGAAGATGAACTGTCTTTCCCAACACATTCTGCATTACTCTTTTAATAGAGTTTAGATTAAGAAAATACACTGCCCCTAAAAACAGCCCAAAATAAACTTTCTCGTATTCAGAGGAAAATTGCGTCGATGCGGGGCTGAGTTGTCGATCGCGAAACCATTCTTCACTGCATTCTTGTCAGGGAACTTTAACCGCCCTGTTTTCTTTTTCTCGGTAAATCACATTACCACCAAAGAAAGAAGAATGTAAACCTAGCTTGCATACACGCGAAAAAACACAGTCAACCAGGCCGGCGCAAAAATAAAATTGCGAAAGGAGTGTTGCGGCCATGTTTGTTTATCTTTTTGCATGACTCAAATTTTTAAAAGTCCCGCGGGTAAATTAGAATCCAATCTGCGCGCGCCAAAAAAAACTATATCGAGCCACCTTAAGTATAATCATAAACTTTCCCATAAGTCACGTGATATGTCACGTGGCCATTTTTTCTTAAAATGGCAAATATTTGACGAATTGCTGATGAGTTTAAGAGAAAACATGAAATAAAAACGCTTTTCAGATGCAGATTAAATATTTCCAACCCTTCACGTTTGGAATGATCGTCCATGGTTCTCTAAAAAAAAATTCTGAGGACAAAGGTCATTTTTAAGTCCAAAATTTAACTTTTGATTATCTATAACTGTAATTTTAAAACTCGAGGACAATCATTCCAAACGTAGAAGGTTAAACATGTTCAACCTCCATTGGAAAAGCTAATTTATTTAACTATACGAAGAAAATTCACTGGCATTCATTTTAAAATTTTGATCACGTGACATGTAACGTGACCAATAGCATGTGAAGACGTCGAGATTAACATTCAGGGAAAATTTCAATCTGGTCCAGTCAATCTAGCCGAAGATATTAAGTGTCAACCATATTTTCCTAACCGTGACTTTAAACCCAGGCCTTAAACTGCTTGAGAATTTTTTTTGTCGGAGTCGTGAGCAGGCACTGGCGTTTGTGCTTGGTTTATTCGCTCCTGCTTGCGACTCCGACAATCTAGTTTTCACTAGATCGTCATACTCGCGCAATCCGACTCCGATTCCGTCGAGCTTACGACTCCGTTGTTTCATTTTCAGTACGTCGTAAGCGCCCTTATACTAACTCCAATAACGACTTCGTCGATAGTGACAATCAGCCTTTAACCACAAATGTTTATTTGCTGACTTGTAGGAGGTAGAACAGAACTTGCAAATCCAAACAACAAACAGTTCCGAATCACAGGCAGAGAGAAAGAAGAGATAGAAGCCATGCTTTTCCACACAGCTACCCATGATGCCTGTGGCTATCTGAACGAGTACCACCACATTGGTCCTGGGTACAACTACCTCGGTACCATGCTAACAGTCTTCCCGACATGCATTCCGCAGAGTGGGCGATTGGCCGCGCTTATGTTCTGGAAAAGGTTGATCAATGAACCTGACACGCCATTTGAATACTAATATGGGTATACGAAAAATTAAGTCGCTCGTTTACTATTTGACTTACTGGTTAGTGTGGTTAGTGTGGGCGCTCTAAATCAAAATGGCGGCTGGTTCCGAGCGATTTATGCTTTGCTTTCGCACTAGCCTGTTTTCTTACAAATCGTTGCAGATGTAAAAGTATGGCAATTTTTGGTCACGGATTCAAACTGTATCGGTAAAAAAGAACCGGCACTCATCCATACTATACCGTTACAATACTTACTGCAATACGGTATTGAGAGCGGTTTTCAATTGAGCGTCTTTGAAAGTAATTTCGTTTTGCATTGCTACGCCTTGTGATTGGCTAAAAAATCTCGCGCCACTTTCTAAACCAATCAGAAGTAATATCAGCTGACTGACTGACATCAGACTGAGCTAACAGCTCGCACAAGTTTTCCCGCGCTTTGCGCCGGCTACATGTTTTTGCTTCGAACCTGATTGGTTCATTGGATTATCTGCCTCTGTTTTGATTGGCTAGAGTAATTACTTTGGTTTAGGTTTTACGACAGTCAAATAAAAACCTCTCTATAGATGAATCTGATTAGGTGAAATTTTTACTATGACACCACTGGTTCCGAGCAAATAGCAAACTCGTGATCAAGCCCTTTTACTATTGGTAGAGAATAGGAGAATAGACCTAGCGAAGAGGAAATTCGGTTAAAAGCGTGCCGAGGTGAAGCAGTTTGCCCTTCACATACCGACTGATATCGATAAACGGGGAATTTTAATGTTTAATGAGTATTTAATAATTGTTCAAGTAACAATATGGCCACTGTTGCTTTAATTGTAAACTTTTGTGAATAAGCGTTCCTGAGGACGAGAAAAGCTGTCAACCTGTCAAAATGGTATTTGGTAAAATATTCAAAGAGAACCGACACCAAAACTGTTGACAGTTAATAGTCTTACTTCAGGATTGCGGCCATCGGCAAACTTAAAAATTAGAAGACCGTTTGTTAATTCTGGGTGTGAAATTAACGGCTTACATCGGAAGACCCTGTGAGCATGTCTTGAGTAGCTGCCAACTTCATTGTTTCTATCACTTTGGGAGTCATTGATTTTTTATTTTGACAATTTTGGGATATTGTTAGTTATGAAAAAAAAAACATTAAGTTCTTTTTATATTAAAAGTAAATAACTTTGATCAAGATTGATTTGATAACATTGACAATATTGCTTAGAATTTAAGCTAAGAAATAATACGGTTTAAAATAAAATTTCACAGATAAGTAAATATTAAATATTAATTTTAATTGTGTAGTAAAATAAGTTGAGACGAAATAACATATATCGAGAAAAACTGATCATCTCGTAAGAACTTCTCCTTCATATATATTTCCTCGCAACTTTAAATCAATATATTTCCCTAAAAGAGAGTGAAACAGATAAAAATCTATAACAGATCATAATAAATGATTTTGCGACAAAATTAAACTTGATTTATAAAATAATCAATAAAATAAACATTTGATCGATTGGTTGCAGTTATTTCTTTAGGCAAGAAGACGAGCACTGAAGCTTTGCGCGACGACGCAAATTATGACGTTCACTTTTTGTACATAGGAGCGAAACTGTGGAACTCACTGGGGGGAAAGTTAACATGCAAGTACAGTCAATTTATAGATTTTTCTTATAGTACCGTGATTTAAGACAAACTGATTTAGTTGTCTTGAAAATATGCAAATAATTTTCTAAAATTGCCGTCTAACCACATGCAGTTAAAGCGAACTATAAGAGTTTGCGCCGTTGGATCTGGAATTCGACATCCTCGGAGACCCAGGGGCAGTTAGTCGGGGAGGGACGAAGTAAAATCTCGGCAAAAATCAGCGCGACGAAAGTTTTCGTCGCGCTGATTTTTGCCGAGTTTTTACTTCGTCCCTCCCCGACTAACTGCCCCTGGGTCTCCGAGGATGGGAATTCGATAGAAAATAATTTCAACCATTTTTTTTTTGTTCCCACTTTGCCTTTGAAAAGCTTTAAATAAACTGAATATAAGTTTTGAAACTTCTTCTTGTGTTTCTTCTAAGAGAGACTAGCTAGCTTCTCTTAGTGACCTTATTAGAGAGCCTATATGGGGTTATGGTCACCGACAGGAGCCGCGGCTCCTGCCACCGACAATAGTTTTACTGTTGAGTGATAAGTGTTGCAAAACATCCTAGACCATCCTAGATCGGCTAAATAAAAAATAAAACTACAGAAGTGAAGCTATTAATGAATTTTCCCATTTAAAGTTATATTTTTCAATTGCAAAGATAAATTAACAGACTCTTAGGAGTAAGAGCAATTGCTAAAAATGTCGTTATTTTGACATTTTTGACATTTTGTTTGCGTGGGGAGGATTAAATATTCATCTAGGCCCTTTTCAGTATTACTCAAGACTCACTGGCGGGTTCGGTTGAGAGGGAAATTCCATAAGACTCACAAAAGTGAAAAAAAAAAAACACAGGAAAAGGCAGCAGGTGGGATTTTAAAGGAGCTACGTCGTGGGAATTTTGATGTTTTGTACTGAGCCCATTTTATAGTGCCACTAAATTTTCTCATCAAATTTCCTTTTCACGACTTCAATTTCCCTCTTACGAACGACTTTAATTTCCTGGCACGACTTTTTTTACAGGCACGACTTTTTTTACAGGCACGACTTTTTTTACAGGCACGACTTTTTTTACAGGCACGACTTTTTTTCCGGCACGACTTTTTTTACAGGCACGACTTTTTTTCCGGCACGACTTTTTTTCCGCCACGACTTTTTGTCCGGCACGAATCAGTTTAGCGAAGACAAAGGTCTGGGAACGGAGACAATGACCCAAGAACTGCGGGCGATGGAGGATGGATGGATGGAAGGATGGTTCTGCCAAACGACAAGGATAAAGATAATGTTCAATGTTCCAAATTACATATTGCAACATGGCTGACGCGAATAGTTTTTTTCAGTGTATACCACACAAGGGATCGCCAGTAACCCAAGTTTTTCTGACAATGGGCAAAATCTCACACTCTGCTTACTTTCACACCACTTTATTTATTTCGAAGGTGAATCGCACTCCGTGGTGGCCAATAAGAGCAAGCGAAAAGCAATATTCACTAGTGAGGTGCATTATACAATCAGTTATCAAATGGGCTGTATAACACCTTCATTTGTGTACAAGATAATCATATACAGTCAAGTAAAACTATGATTGATGCTATAGTATTCATGGAGGGATATTTTGCGTCTTATTTTTTCAACTAAAACCATACTGTAGTCAGTTGCAATCGTGGTAGTTTAATTGTACACGCCATGCATATATCCCCCGGGGGGGACTCGGGTATGTTTTGGGTGGGTATGTGCCGCCCGGGTCTCCAAATTTGCACTCAAAATGATACCCCGTTCTAAAAATAGGTCAATTTTTAGGGGCCGATTACATGGCGAATTTCAGCCCGGGCTGAGATTTCAGCCCGGTTGACCGGGCTGAGATTTCAGCCCGGCTTCCGAAATAAATCCTCATAAAATGATGTTAGCGATTACATGAACAAATTTTCAGCCCGGGCTGAAAATTCCAGCCCGGTTTCAGAAACCGGGCTGGAATTTTCAGCCCGGCCAAACGGGCTGAAATTCGCCATGTAATCGCATCAGAATTTCAGCCCGGGCTGAAAAGTGACTTTGGGCACGCGCAGTCGAATCTTCGACGCCATTTTGATTATCGTTATCAATCTTCTCGTGTAATTTTCACACTTGGCGCCCGGGCTGAAATCTCAGCCCGGGCTGAAATTTGTCATGTAATCACAACGAAATTTCAGCCCGGTTGACCGGGCTGAAATCTCAGCCCGGGCTGAAATTCGCCATGTAATCGGCCCCTTAATACCCCCTTCTAGAAAAAAATGGCTGCTGATAATTTAAAGCTTTTGTGCGTTCCAAATATTATACCCTGTTCTAGGAAACGTCTCTAAATTGGATCATGACCCGTTCTAGATTCTGGAGTCCTTAAATCACGACCCAATTGGGCGGCACATAGCCACATACCAGTATTGGTATTTTGGAGGAGTACCCCCCCGGGGGGCCGGGGGGAGCATATACCTAACTGATAATCGCATTTTGTAGACCAAGAGCTGACAATGTTTTTTTACGAGACCTTTCTTTTAAATTGCCCCAAATTAAAACCAAGAACCTTTGTCTTGCCTTGCGTGACTTACGTGACATTCTAGAAATTTCTTGAATATTCTTTGCTATAAATTGTTATATTCTGTAATAATACTATAATTAGACTATTTAGAAGGTTCTAGAACCTTATACCGAAAAGAAAATAAGCAGGCGAGTGTTAGCTGAAGGTTTAACGTTTAACTAGTTTTTCACAAGCTCAGAAAGTTTGGCAGAGGCCGTGATTATTCAATTGTGACAGAGGTCGTGTGATTCAAGTTGGCAGAGGCCGTGTTTGTTAATCAAGTTCAGAGTGGTGAGTTGTTGTAGACTTTTACAGCTTCGAAGGCTACGTTTATAAAAATGGAATAAATCTTCTTGTTGCTGTTCCGACAACCCTGTATTCTGTTTAGTCTGCGAGCTGCCATTCCTCTCATCGATCACTCGTAACAGAATGCTAAGGGGTTAGATATGCAGCCCAAGAAACGCGGTATTTTGACTCTCGAGCACTGGTAGAATAATTTTAAACATAACTGGACCATTAATTTGTATATCAGAAGCGCATAAGCTTCTGTATATATTTATTTAGTATATACCGAAACAGTGGATAGCATTGTTGGCGCGCTCTGATTGGCTACTGAAACTCGGAATAGCAAGTGCTATTCACCTCCCAGCAACTCGCGAAGATTTGCGCGCGAAAATTGTAACCGTTGACAGGAATAAATGAGTTAAGGACGGTGCCACCTATTGTTATTGCGCATACGTTCTGCGCATGCATTGCGCGATTGTCGCGCGAGACACTGGTTACTTTTTTAACGCGAACGCGCGAGGTAAAGGCTAAGTTCCGCCCATTTTTCATGTCAAACTGTCAACTCCCTGGCTCAGTTTCTAAACGAGTTCTCAAAAATCTACGAAAATGTGTTTATAGACCTTCTGCAGCCTAAAAGTGCTAAATTCCTCTATTTTGCAAACGACAGAGCCTCGGTAATGAAACTATTTTGATGCCGCCTCGATCAACAGAACGCGTACGTTTTGCCTTTCTTTACGAAGATTGTTTACATTGGCTTCTTTTCTCCATTCAAAATTTCAACAAAACTTCAAGTCAACCGGCCAGACTAGTGTTTTTTCAGTTTATATAAAACAAGCACACTCAAGGCATAAAATCCAAGGAAAGGCTGGCATGTTGTTATTTCCAATTTGCACAAGTTTTTGTTTTGGCGGACAAACTCGAGTTGTTTGAAATTTTTGTTTATCTGCAAAAATCTTTTGTCAGTGACCATTTTTGCGAATAAAAAAAAGTAATGATATAACAAAAGCAGAAAAACAACTGTTCCAGTTAAATCAAACAAACGTCAAAAAAGAGAATTGAGATGAGCAAAGCGTTTTCAAAAAGACCGTTTTTGACAATTGGTGAAGATATAAAAACAACTGGCTGAAGCCAGCAACTAAAGAAAACTGGCCGCTCCAAAGCCGGGAAGCATCCGACTAAAGTATTCCCTCCCTCGATTGCTGGCAAGCATTGTTTTTAGTGTAATCTTTCGTAAACACATTCGTGCATTTCGGTACAATTAATTTCCATTGTTCTCTATCATAAGCAAGTGGTGTTTTTCGAAGTCGCATCTTGTCAGTTCTCAACTGCTTTGCATTAGAACAAATTTTGATAGGCGAAAAACGTGCCATGATAAACTGAAAAGAAATCTTATCTTTTTAGATCAAATAAAGCCGTAGACTTCGGCAAAAAAAGTGTTTTATTATTTCACGATTTTTTTTTGAAATTAAAGTGTACCGACTAATTTTTTCCAAAGTTATCAGAGAATCCATGAAAACTACAGGAGCTTCACAAGAAAATAAACACGGGGCCAAATGCAATTACAAAACTCAAGCACTTTTCGACAAATATTTCTTACATTTTGACTCCAAATAACCGTTAAAAGACTAACCTGCCAATCTAGAGTTTTTCGGCAGCCGCCGGACCAATCACCTCGATATAGCACTGATGTTTTCAAGTTGGTAATGGATCGGAAGAAATTTCTTGTGCCCGAAGGAACATAATAAATCCGTAGATCCACTGTAGATCAATGGAAGTGAACCGATTTTGCGTTTTTACTCCTTTACTGTGCTGCTTGACCTTGAAATCCCCGAAAAATGTTTCTCAAAAGAGCAACTACAAATAGAATTAATTTTGAATTCTACAATGTTTGTCTTTAAGGGACACTGTCACGAGGGCGCATGCGCGAGTTTTTCGAATCGAAACCATTCTCGTCCCCAGAGCTCCACGGTTTTTTTTTAAATTGCGTCTCGTGTAGCTCTGGTAACGGAAATAAATTTGAATTTTTTGATTGGCCGTTTAAAAATGAATGCGCAACAAGGTAAAAAATGTTACCCTTCTACGCATAAGGTTTTTCTTCCGGTTGAATTTCAAATGTTGACTATGATGACTACATCAACAAAACCAACGTTTTAATTTCAACGCATGCAACTACCAATGTCACCCAGTTTTGTTTGGTTTAGCAGGTAAAGATACGGCTGCTCAATTTCAAAGTATAACGGGATCTGATTGTCGCTAAATATGAGCGATTCGTTTCCGAATATAATCAGTATGTCTTGGAAGACGAAGCTGTAAACGGCCACGAATATTAAAGAAGTATGTTGCTTGCTACAGGGACGAGTAAAGAGAGGCAGAAATCCCGAAGAAAGCCCAAGGGTGAAAAGAAATATTGCCACTACGTTACCCATTTTAAATAACAA
>JAJLRJ010000003.1:17041810-17234310 GCA_024195265.1 Dendrophyllia cribrosa | reverse complement strand
AATCTAGGAAGAGTCGTTTTGAATTGTTGTATTGTGAATTCATTGGCGTTTGTGCTCCTAGCTCTGATCACAGCTCTCTTTCGTATAAAATCAGCAGCTTGCCATGCCAGTTCAAAATGACATGCCGCCGCCAGCGGGTTATGGGCTAGGTAACGCCATTTGTGCAGTCTGTCAAGAAAGCTTCGGTGTTGACGAGCGAATGGTAAATTCCAATGGTCAAATTCTACACGAACGGTGTTTTGTGTAAGTACTCAGTCTTAATTTAGTATACCGGTAATAAATAATTAAAATTATATATGGTTTCTACATGATTGCTGGTATTGTTTAGAATCTGAATGAAATATTTGAAACAGACGTAACATAGCCTTTGAGGCATTGATAATGAGCTTTACACCAACACCAACGTGAACTGCATGTACTAGTCGAGTCGGCCAGTTTTCTTATAGTGCGAGCGAGAAGACGGTTATAACTGAAGGAAGTTGCTAATATTTATGATTTTTTTGGAACCAGTATCCTTTCGTTTGCTGGTCCATCATCCGTGTTGAGAATACGTATACTAACTGACTTTCAGTTAAGCTTCATGCAAAAATTACAAGAATGCACTCCACCTTTTTGTGCGCATCCGTCGTGTCTGTAGTGAATGTCCTCTCCTTTTTGCTGAAGTGTCTTTGTGGATTGTGTATCAAAGCTTACACTGATTAACGTATATGACATGTACCCATGCAGAAACAAATGAAAACTGAAGGCTAAACTGCAGAATACCCTGCCACTTATTTGCATCTTATTGAATAACAATAGTGCCTATTGTTTCATGCTCATTTTTCCTGGGTTGTAGTTAGGGCTAGGTCTAGGAGTTTGTTAGCAGTGGCGGGGTATTCTGCAAGTAATCCAATTAACTGCAACCTTACTAAAGCTATTGGCCATATGTAGCCCAGGGGGGACTCCCATATAAAAATGGGAGTCTCCCCCCTGGGATATATAGGTCACATACCGTAATGCATAATTGCGTTCGACGATAGGAGAACGCTACCTATTCTCATCGGGTATCGGTCTGGGCGCAGGGGATTATGGGAGGAATTGTGCCGGATGCCATGCGATTTCAGGGTTTGGGCGCCATCTTGGACTGGCTGACCACTCGCCTCGATTTCATGCGCAATTGATGATGCACAATAATTGTGCTTTGATGATGTGCAATTAGCCTCGCAATTATCAATTAGCCTCGCTTTGACGCACATACTCATGTGGTGACGAATATTTAAATTACCTGGGTTTTTTCAATAGTTTTGTACCCTGAAGAAGGCAGCATTGCCGAAACGTCGGTAAAGAAAGATTATTCTACAATCAGCGTCAAATTTAACACTTTTTTCATTTCTCATGTGGTGACGCCTTCATTTTTCGCTTTCGCTTGCGTCAGCTCGCTGCTCGTGTGTGAAACGGTTGGCTTTGGTTACTTTTAGGGGTGCCGCGCTATATAGCGAAAGCAAATGTATTAGCGCGCGCTAAAAAAGAATTAATGTCGCGATCATATGGCGAATAAAATTGTAATTTTGAGAGAAAACAATGAATATTATCGAGTTTCTAAACGTAGTAATTTCTCTCGAGACAGCAATTGTATGCCTGAAAGAAAAAAGAAAGCAAATGATAAAAAGCAACTATACATGTAAGGAATGTTTCATTTTTGAACTTTAATTTGTACTTTTATGACGCTATTTAATGACATTAAATTCGCTATTTTAGCGCACGCCATGACAGTTGTTTTCGCCATTTTGAATTTGAAAAAGCGGAGAAGGCCCTGGGGACGAGGTTGGTGCGAATTTAGCGATCTCATGTGAGGGCCTAGAGCCCATGTGGTAGCCATTTAACTATTATAGTGCGAAAGCGCATGTGATATCGCCTAATTCTTAGCCGACGAGGTCGAAGGCTATTGCCTCCGATCAACAAGATAAACTTAGTTTTTGCACATAACTTAACTGCTGGGCACTCTAAATTTTATATTTGCACTCTCTTTGGGCTCCCTATGATAACTCTTAGAGCACAGCTTTGATAATGGCCACTCCTTGACCCCTTCCCCCCCCACACAAACACCTATTGGCCCTCACCTCCACCTCCCACTTCCTCACCCCCTAGTACCATCACCCCACCCTGTCGATCGCACTCCCCTAATTTCCAATTACTACTAGTCTTATGTTGCTCATCTTCACAAAGGGAGGCAGCTCCCAGGACCTCACCCACTTTTTAAATCTTCCGTGGTTATAATGAAAAAGTCTGGTCAATGTAGTGTGAAAGAAAGGCACATGGCAGAAAAGCAATGAGCAAACATTAAAACAAAACATATGTACATGTAGAACTGACATGTCACAGCAGACCACTGTTGTAACATGGCTGAATGTCAAATGTCCGGAGGTCAAATATCAGATTTTTCCCCATTCCGCCGTCAAAAATTGCTACATCCTGCATTCTGTTCATATTTTCATTTCCACATCTTGCTTCCTATTTATTCCCTATTCCTGAATCCCGCCATTGAAACTGAAAAAGCCCCAATCTTGTAGCCCGAATAACCTATTGTGGACCCCCGTTCTAGCTGTTGCCTTTGAGAGGTGTCTGCCACAAATAGAGTTTAGTTGCAGACAAGCAAGTGACATTTGGGTTGCTTCTGTCGGTACAGTATCACAGTTTACATCATCACATTGTCACTAAATTAATTCTGTGTAAACTGCAGTGATCCTGCACCTACAGAAGCAACCGAAATTTGGTTGGGATCAACCAAACAGTGATACCCACTAAGGTCCTGGCTAAACTAGGAAACATTATAATTGCAGATGCAAATCTTTCTTAGTTTGGCTGTAAAGAAAAATTTGTTGCGGACACAAGCAAATGTTATTGAATGAAGTAAAAGTCACTATAATTTATTGCTTCCGTCCGAAACATATGTTTCCCACATTAGAAAAAAAAGCTTCCACAACAATATTTCCTAGTTTATCCAGGCATAAACAGTTTTATCAGCCTTGCAGTGGTTTCCACTTTGAGAACATTAACTGTACTCATCATTGATTTGTACTGTCTAATTCAAGATTAATATTAATTGTTTGTTTCCCTTACATGAAGTGACTGTCTAAAAGTATTGGTCCATTTTATACCTCTTTGATTTGTACATAATATTGTAATGATTTCTGTTATTTCATTTTAATTTGCAGTTGTGTACAATGTTTCCGGCAATTTCCTGATGGTTTGTTTTATGAGGTAAGATTGCTCAAGTGCTTGGGGCATAACTACCTTTTGTAAAATAGATAATTTATTATTATAGGTTGTTGTTTTATTGTCTTTTTGGGGGCGAGGGGAGCTTGGGGGGAAGGTTTGAAGCTTTGAATTACATGTAAGCAGTTCTGTTTCAGTTAAAACTGGTACCCTTTTTAACCTGAGAATACGTAAAGCGTAATGTACGGTTCATCGGAGAGGATGGCAAATACACTCGCTTGCTCGCTTGTTCCATTACTCAGCTGTAAACTTATAGTAACATAATGCTTTGTTATAAATTTGTTTCGTAACAAGAACAATGTGAATCTAGCCATAACAATAACTAATTTGATGTAAACCAATATAAACAACAATAAGCTTAAAGATGTTTCACATTTGGAGTCTTTAATGCAACATTAAAATCGATCTTAACAGATTTTTCAACAGACGTGCATTTTGATGCATATCTACCTTGAAATGTTTAATGTTTGTAGTATGATGAACGAAGATATTGCGAAGAAGACTTTCAGACTTTGTTTGCTCCCTGCTGCAAACAGTGTGGTAAGTTTAAAATAGTCAATAGACGATCGCCACCTTGTAAAATTCAAAACAGACTGCTTGTTTGTTGATTTTGAAAGTGCATGATTGTAGTTTTAGCTTGTTCTTCAGTCTTAGACTTCTATTTAAAAAGTCCTTCATAATGATAAGACAGTAATAACATACTAACTCTATATAAGCCATTACTCTTGCTTTAAAAGATGCCATTTTTGACATTATGTAAATGTATGTGGCCTAACAAAACTACCACTATTGCCTAGGATCTTGTAAAGTAAAATAAGATGGTTGAAAACATTACTGCCATGTACATGTAGCATGAAATTTTTGTGGGAGTTTTATTTTGCGGATTAGCAATTTTTTGTGTTTTGCAGGAACAATTTTTTGCAGTTCAAGATGACTGAAATTTCTGCTAGGAACTAATTTTTGTGATTTTCTGTTCAAGCAGCAGAATATTATGTATATCCATTCAACTTTTATTACTTGTTGAGTAATGGCACACTCTACTTAGAGACATTTCACTGAATTTTATTAAATATTTGAAGGTGATACAGTATATTCTATTATGAGAATGTAAAACGAAAATTGCAAAAAGTAACAATGTCTGAATATATGACTGAAGGGAGTAAATTTTTGCAGAGTATTATTTTGTGAGAGTTTTTTTCTGTGGGAACCCATTTTTGCAGATTGATGGCAATCCGCAAAAATTAAAACCTGGTACTACACTGTACATAATACAGGATTATCCTGAAAACCAATGTTTCTTGTTAATTTTTAGTTACAAAAGCTAGAACACAGAATTACCAAATGTATAAATACATGTTTATTGTAGAAGATCAGTGTACATGTACGTTTTGTAAGAGTTTTGTTTTATTGGTAGGCAAGTTTGTGATTGGCCGAGTTATCAAGGCGATGCAAGCCAACTGGCACCCAGATTGTTTCCGTTGTGAGATTTGCAATGATGCTTTAGCAGACTCTGGGTTCGTCAAAAATGCTGGCAGGTATGTTTGCCCAAGTTTGTTGTCACTGTAGGTTGGTGTATTAAATTTGTTTTTGAGCACATTTGATCATATTGACATGGAAATTGCGCTAGATAAATAATAATGTTTGTATTCACTAAATACCCATGTTGGGTCTAATTGCTTCATAGAACTTCCTATTTTACTTCTACCTGTTTGATTGATTTATCGACCCTCTGACCTGCCTGTTCTCTGTCATTACAGTAACAACACGTAGCTAGTTAAATTTATAATTAAACAAATTTTGTTTTTGTGTGTTAGGGCCCTCTGTAAGAAGTGCAATGCAGATGAAAAGACCAAAAGTAAGTTAGAGAATTTTGGTGTGACACATGTACAGTTGATTAAATTGTTTTTTTTTTTTGTATTGTTTTCTCTACAAGCAAATACACACAGCATTTAACCCATTGACACCTGAATGCCCAAAACTGCCTGTGACAGGACCACAAGAAAAGTTGTAGGGGTGGTCATGCAACCATGCCATGTTTAGCTAGGAGGGGGTCATGATTTTATGCCTTTGTTGGGAAGATCTTTACAAGATGATTTTGGTGGTAAAAATTCATAGAAATCTACCAAATATTGAGCAAGTTATGGCATTATGTGCCAATTGGCACTCTTAGGGAGTAAAGGGTTAAGAAGAACATTGTGAGTTTAAGAGATATTAATGTCTTTTGCTGTGTGAAACCTAGGGGTTCCTTTTAAGTCATGTTTTTAAAACTAATCTAGGATTGTGTATTTTGTTCTCCAGAAACAGGTCGATATGTTTGCCGCAAGTGTCAGTAAGTACAAGATGTGTTTTTATGCAACTTATTTATTAACTATCCAACAACAAGTGAAATTCCTGAGCAAATCATCCTGTCTTCAACAAAAAAATGTATTTATTTAGTACCTAAATTGTTCAGCTAATGTACCGATTTTAACATTTGATAAGTTATTAAGAATAAATCTCTCTGCATTAATTTGATTTAATTCAGGCAAATGTGGGTTTAACGGGTACAAGAAATCAGACTCCTGCGTTGTTTTTTTTGGCTCGACAGACATACCCACTTTCACAAAAGGGAGGATATGATGAGAAATGAATCATTTTATTGGCATGGTGTCATTTGAGATTCAATTATTTGCATGTTTGTTCTCGCAGTACATACATCCCTGAAGGAGAGCATCTGATGTACATGGGTGAACCAGTACATCCCTGGCATTACAACTGCTTTTCATGCAAGTGAGTGTTACATCCAAGCAGTGATTATGAATCACACGGGCTGCAAGTGAATTTTTTAATGCCGCAGGCAGTGTCTGAAAATTAGGTCTTTCTCACCAGAGGGGAAAGGGGAGGGGGGTTATCAGGGTTAGATGTCTAGGGACCTGATTGTTCAAAGTATGATATTAAGCTAACCCAGGGTTTTTTGTTTTTGAAAAAACTAATCAATGAAAGTTTTTCCAAAGGTTCTCTACCCTTCCGTTCAGTTTCAACTTGACTAACAAGTCTTTGCATCTAACTGAAAATAAGCTTTTGAAGTTTAACATTTTTAGAAGAGAAATTAGATTCCTTGTTTACCATTTAATTCTGAAGCAATCAAGTACGTGTAGATGGCAAGCAGCTCTAATGAAGCTCCTGATCGCACTAATTAAATTTCTTACTTCATGTTTAATAGTAAGGAGCTGGACCATCTGTGCCGTAAGCGAGACACAGAGTTGTATTGCCTGAGATGTCATGATAAAATGGGAACACCAATTTGTGGAGCTTGTAGGTAAGTCAATGTCATGACAACAGAAATATAATCAGGAGAGCTACGATGTAAAGATGTACATTGTTTGACCTCTCGAGAAACTTCCCAAATTTCATTTTATTTGTGAAATATTGAAAAACAAATGGGTACCATGCAAACGACTGCCAAAGGGGTTTCATTTGTCACCATAGGATTTCATAGACAGACTCAAAATTTAGAACTGCACTATGCTTCATGTATGTCTCCATAGATTTTGGGAGTAAAAGGGTTCACACTTCAAGTGAAATTTCACTACCATTGTTTTTCAATAATCTATAAAAAGGTGTTTTAAGAATTATTTTGATGGGAAAATAAGTCACTTGAAGTCAGGCAGGAACATATTTTAACAAGCGAAGCAAGTTGGGCACTACATTAGTGTGTTTGTGTTCAACTGGGTGCTTCACTTACAATTGGCATTTTGGCAACTTGTGGAAGCATTATTTTGATTAAATATGGCTGAAAGCGATGCATAAGTATGGTAATTTTAACAGCATAATTTAAATGCATTTAGAGAAATGTCGGTGCACAGAGTTATAATTTAAAGAGAAGAAAATAAGTTGAAAATTACATTGTTACTGTATACTGACTGTTTAATTGAATATTAATAATGATATATTATTTTGGCTCGTTGGCTATCATATTACACAACTTGGATCAGCCTTCACTGTGTTTAGTTTCTTCTTTGTTACCACATACTAACTCATAGCAGTTTTTTTCTATCTAATGATGGTCTTCTTTTTTATTCTTCAAAGACGACCTGTTGAAGAACGAGTGGTGCATGCTCTTGGAAAAGCATGGCATGTTGAGGTAATTAAACAGTCAGCATTTCACTATTTATTAATTAAAGCATTTCACTTAATTTGTGTTAGAGGTTGATCCATATTAAACTTCTTGTAAAAATGTTCCCATAGCTAAAGTTGATACATGTACTTAAGTACTACAAAACAATCCTGGCCATGTGATTTCTATGACAAAATTCATGCACCATTATTTTGTATCCAAAAATGTGCCTCATTTGAATTTGGGTCGGTAAATATTGGCTTTCTTTCTGATTTCTTGTGACATCATAACATGACTTATATTTGTTACTATAACTAACTTGTTCAAATTAATATTTTAATATAATTAGAAAGGTAAATTGTATTTTTTATTCTACAGCATTTTGTGTGTGCCAAATGTGAAAAGCCATTTTATGGTCATCGTTATTATGAAAGGAAAGGGCTTGCATACTGTGAAACTCATTATAATGAGGTACCATAAATTGTTGTTTAGAATCTCTTTAAAGTAAAGGTGATTTAGTGGTGGGTGGAGGGGGGGATGTCCCCAGTCTGAATTTCAAACCTTACAAGTCATTTTGCAATTTAGCAAGGTTACCGTATCACTGTCATAGTTTCTTGCACTACCATGCCACAAGTTCACAATTTCACACAATCTTCCTGTCGTTCGTCATCATTTCGCAGACGTCGCTGTTACAACACCATGTTGTCCGTCTTACCCTGACAGGGCCTCATAACTTTAACTTTACTTTAACTTAAATGGTTTTACAGTACTAAAAAAGAATGAGGTAGATAAATAGATAAATACAAAATCACAAGTTCTGAAGTACACAAGACATACAAATACTCATTTTATGAATATACCTTCGTGTCTACTAACATGCCTCTGAAGATGCTAAGTAAACTTGGTTGCTTTCTTGTTACAGTTGTTTGGTGATGTATGCTTTGAATGTAATAAAGCCATTGTGGGAGATGGTAAGTGGACTCTAAACTCAAGTCAAAGTTCCATTTTGTTATATTTATTTAATATTGTTCAGTTTAGTCTGATATGACAAATTATTTTTTGCAGTGGTAAATGCTCTTCAGAAATGTTGGTGTGTTCAGCATTTCACTTGTATTGGATGCAGCATCACTTTAACTCTTAGGTTCGTAAGATCAGTATTAAGTAATAGAGCAGTTTTCAATTGAGTGTGGTAAAACCAAAACCAAAGTAATTACTCTGACCAATCACAGCAGTCGTAAACAATCCAATGAACCAATCAGAGCTCGAAGCAATTACATGTCGGTGGCGCCAAGTGTGGGAAAATGCCTGCGAGCAAGTCACAATTGGTTTTGGTTTTACTTCTAATTGGTTGAGAAAGTGGCGCGAGATTTTTTAGCCAATCACAAAGCGTAGCTATGAAAAACCAATTGAAAGCAATTGTGTAATTACTTTTCACACTCAATTGAAAACTGCATACATAATAAATAAGAATATCCTAGAAGCTAAAAGACATTTGTCCTAAAATAAAACACTTTTAATTAACTCCTAAATGTCCACCAAAAGCTCCCATATGCCAAATACTGTTTATGACATGAATACTAAATTACTGGGTACCAGATTTTTTTAGAATCTCATTTGGGATATAACATACAGATGAATAATTGTAGGATTCTAGCACTTGCGCGCCTCTAGAAAACATTTGCATTGCAGGATCTGAGGTCGTAATCTCTGAGCTTTGGGCTGTTGTTTCTGTCAAGGATCATGGTTCTTGTACTACAGTACGTGTAATTTATTTGGCAAGCTAAGTCAGATCTAGTCTCCTACACAGCCATTGTTTGGTTCATCATGAAATGCTACTCTCCGCCAATATAACATAATGGGGAGGAGTGTTACTTGAGTGTTACCATGTTCACTTGATTTTATTGAAGCATTAACACTGGATTTTGTCTCAATTGCTTCCCCTTTAGGAGCAAATTTCATGAGTTTGACATGCAGCCACTGTGCAAGAAATGTTATGAAAAGATGCCACTTGAGCTGAAAAAGCGATTAAAGAAAGCAGAACAGACAGCTAGCAGGAAGTAATTCAGGATTCAGATGACCCAATCTGAAATTCAGCCTGATTCTCAGTCTGAGGTCGCTCGCTTGCTCACACTCACTTCTCTTCCTGTCTGATGGCCAACAACAAGCCCTCAAACAAAGGACACCAGATGCATGGCGAGAGAAGAGAATTGAGTACGAGCGACCTTGGGCTGCCTCAGAATCAGTCTACCTGAACTTGTGCTTGTTGTTGTCATTGTGCAAGACAAAATTTATGTATATACATGTTTTTTGCATTGGTGGTGTTTAAGAAAATATCTACCTCCCTCCATAGAACACAGATGTTTAAAAGGGTAGAATTGTTACTTTTTGCGTCGACGAAGGAGACGCTTCCTAATCTTGTCGGCTAGGAGGAACAAATCGAGAAAAGTGTCGGTACCAAATCTGCGCCATGTTGAAACGTCACAATAGTATCCAACATGCTTAGCGCGTCGTCTAAGCGGAACGAATCGAGAAAAAGTGTCGGTACCAAATCTGCGCCATCTTGAAACGTCACAATAGTATCCAGCATTCCCAGCGCGTGGAAATCCAGCATCATCCTAGGGAGCTGGGGTTCCGAAATGTCACATGTAAATAATCTATTTGTCTTGATTTAGTTTCGGATATTTTCCCGATTTTGGAATCGTACGACTCAATATTTCAATGCCTAGTAAAAGTACGGAGTGGAAAAATTGGACGAAGGTTCTTCTCCGGACCAAGTAAGTTGTTGGGTCTCTTTGGAATCAAGCAATAAGTTACAGATTTTCCTCGCTACCGTTCTGGTATGTTTTGAATGTTCTATCTTGATTTTGCTGTGGTTCTCTGCCTGATTTGGGAAGCTTTTACCTAAATACCGACGTCGTTGTTCGCGATGTTCTACGGTACGGGGCAATTCGCTTATGTCTTGTAGCAACAATTCACTGACCGGCCACGCCAGGCGAACGCAGATTAACTTTACAGTGCTTGAAATTGCGCCTGTATCGGGCGCATTTGCGACTAAAGATTTCGCAGTTTTGTAACTAAAATTTGTCTAGCTAATAAAGGAGTTATATTCAACAGTCTTGTGTCTTACTTGCAACTGGTAGTTGTAATTTTATCCGAAAAATCCTGCGAAATTCACGTTGAATGTTGCGTGACTTAAACGTCGATTTCATGCTCCATTAACGCGGTGTCCAAGAACAGGCTTTCTCAGAAATTTCTCATTTCCGGTTCCGCTATTAGTACATTTTACTCAGGAGTATGATTTCAGAATCGGAGAAATAACCGAAATGAAATCAAGACAAATATACTATTTATATGTCGGAAAAATCTGAGACCTTTCGGAGTACACAGCACGGCATAGCCTCTTCCAGGCGTTCAGTTAGTGGGGCGCGAAAGAAAAATCGGGCGCAGGAGAAAAAAACCGAGGGAAGGCTGGGGAGAGGGGGAGAAAGTTCTTTCGCCCCCTCTGCCCAGCCTCCCCTCGGTTTTTTTCTCCTGCGCCCGATTTTTCTTTCGCGCCCCACTAACCGAACGCCTGGAAGAGGCTAAGCACGGCAGGATTGTGCCCGATTCCACGGCGATAGCGTGAATTTGTTTGATGACGGCCCGACGTTTTTGTCTGCGTGACATATCTCGCGACATAGCCCTTTTAAACAGTGGCTGTATTAATTTATGAAACTGAGGTACTAGGTCAAGACGAGGTGCCACGGGATAAGGAGACGCACTATAATCTATGATTACTACTAGTATATAGTGTATTTACTTAAATAAACGCCTTCTCTCATTTAAACACCCTTTAGTGGAGGGGAGCATTAGCTTGGAACGCTCTAATTAATAAAAATTAATAATAAATAATGTGATACATTGAAATCTGTGTACTTCAAAATACAGTCAATGAACTTAATAACAAAGATCACCGACTTTTATTATTGAGTAGTATTAGAGTAGCATTAATTAAAGTAATTATTAACGATACAGTGCTTTCTTGATTTCCGTGTTATATTGCCAAATGCCACCAATATATAACTTAATTGGATAAAAAGATTGTATAGAGTACAACAGAAGCAGTAGTTTGGAGATAAAGTGCTGGGCCTGGTTGTTCGTAAACAGGTTAACGCTAACCCAGAATTAAAACTAAACCGAGGATGTAATTTCCCTTGTTAGAAGTGTTTTCAAAAGCTAATTAAAGTTACATGCGAAGACAGGTCAGTGACAAAACTAAAGGGCAAAAATACTTTGGAAAAATCTCCATTGATTATGTTTTTAGGTAGTTTCTTGGTGTTGCGGATGGTGTGATCACCAAATGACGTAAAACAAAAGATTCAAAAGACACTGAACAATACCCACACCACAACAAAAAAGCTAACTAACAATGGCTTCCGCAACACCAAGAAACACCCATTTTTTAACTGGAATTAAAATTGATGCTAACCCTGGGTTAGCTTAACCGCGCTTTGAACAACTCGGCCCAGGATAACAAGGATGGAAGTGGATTAAAGTTAAGCAAATTAGATTTCGTGACAGGCGGTCAAGAAATCGAACTTGCCATTCTCGTGAAACTGTGATTGTTTAAGCTATTATTGTCTTTTTAGTTCATATTTCTTTGCTTACAGCCCTTGTGGTGTTTTTCTTCTTTCAATTTCAAGATAATAAAGCGCACTCTTTTTCATAATAGACTACGAGTAGTCCCTCGTTTTTCCTCGTTTTTCCTCAGGGATAGCAGAGCGAGCGAAACACGAGCGCGCGTGAAAATCACCCCGCCGCGTCTCGCCTTTCTCGCGTGTGGTTATTTTCACGCGCGCTCGCGTTTCGCTCGTTCTACTGTCCCTGAGGGAAAATCCAGGTTATAACCCCTGGTTTATTAAGTACCATCTGTCCGCAAATGAAACAGAAAATATCCCGGTTATAGTGCCCCTACATATACGCCCTCCCCTCACACCAATTTGATATGTTTTCTCTTCATCACATGAACGTTATCAACATCCTCACAGAACAAAATTCGTAGATTAGAAGCAAGTAGTGTGGGGCACAAAATTAAAAAGTGTAATCAAGCAAGTTCTTACAACTTCGTCAGATCCTCATGCAGTCAAGTATTTTCACCTTTTACTGCACTAAATAAACAACACTTACTAGAAATAGAAATCCCATTCACTGCATATATCTTGGGTGTCTTCAAGGATCTTGATTAATGTTGTTTGCAATGCTGGTAATGTTAACTTTGTTTCTTATCTGAGAAGTTGGTGGGGAGGGGGGGGGGGGGGTGGGGAGTGGAGTGGGAAGTGCAGGGAAAAATGCAGGAGAGAGCACTGGGCTGAGGGAAGTAGAAAAGTTTCAGTTCTCCCTTGCTCAGTTTCTTACCTTTACAAAATAAAGCACCTAAAAATATGTATATATGTTGTGGTACAATTTTGGCCTTGGTGCAAATTTTATTTTCCTTTGTTTTGGGGTATGGTAATGTACGATAATGTATGATAATGAATTTTAAACAAAGGAAAATAAAATTTGTACCAAGGATAAAATTGCACCACAACATATATTCTTGGTTTTCACATGACGTCATAAAAATTAAAAAAATCTAAAGTATACATCCTACAAAGCTGTTTTTAACACGGTATGTGGATACAAGTATTATTAATCTTTCACAAAAGGTTTCAGATTTTAACGATATTTTGCTTCCTATTTAAAAAGGTTTTAAATGTGTCACGCAATTCGTCACGCTATTTCAGAAATCAGCTGAAAGTTATTGTTTGCATTATAAGTGCTTATAAGCCGAGTTAATGGAGCTTATAGCAAATACAATATTTTTTTATTTGATTTTTGGTGTAATTAAGACTTTGAATTTTTGGCCGCCATCTTTGTGCTGGTGAGTGGGGCACAAAGATGGCCGCTCCATACATTTCTTACTAAAAATGTCTAATACTCGTTCGCCTATAACTCTTGAACGAAATGCTTTGGCGCTTCAAAATTTGGCCAAGATGTGTAGTTTTAAACTCTCTACAATTCCATAAACATTTTGGATGCGAAATCTATTGTTTAATGCTTCTGAATTTTGATACGACGTAAGTGAAAACCAAGAATATGAAAAGCTGTTGATAGTCCTTTTGCAACCTAAACGGGCTACATGCTGTCCTTACTTTTCAAACGACAGAGCCTCGGCAGCGCATTTATTTTGAATGCTTAGCGATCGAGGGAGAGTTTCAAACTAGACCGGTGCTTTTTACATAAACAGGCACCGACTAGACATAAAATCCAATATATGTTGTGCGTTAGTTGGCCGTCAAACTCGCGTTAAAAATTGTTGTCTACCTGCAAAAGTCTTTTTTCATTGGCCACCTTTGCGAAAAAAGTCCATAACAAAGGAAGAAACACCAAGGAGGTTTTAAAACAAGTTTGCTCTTGTGCAGATAAAATTAGCATACAAGAAAAACAAGTACATCACTTTGATCTTTGTATAAATATCACGGCGATGATGAAAAATCATTTTCATTAAAAAATTAGCGATAATTGCATTGTTTGAACATTCAACCCCTCATTCCCCCGAGACTGATATGAAAGTATTTTAAAGCACTGAATTGCACGAAAAGCTGAAAATTTTGTCATTGTGACCCAAGTCAAGAATGAGGTGTAAAACAGCCAAGGTATCGCTACCGCTAAAACTGTCTTTAGTTGGAGTAACGGTAGCCTTGTTTCTGTGGAATCTATCTCGAATGACGTTCACCGATCAAGAAGTACGTGTAAATATCGAGCAGAGGAATAGCGTTAAACCTGAGTCACAGCACAAACGTGAAATGTTAACCGACCTTCCGCTAAACATTGTCGACGAACCGAGTAAGCAGCGCAATGAAAATAAGTTTCTTATGGCTTTTATTTACTGGGAACAACTAACGATGGCGACTAGCAGCCTTATTCAACTTACAGCGCTCGCAGGCCATGGCGGACGCCGGGTTGTGATTCCGTTTGTAAAGGACTCGCTATTTTATGGCACAATGATAGACGACCAGACTCAAACTCTCTCACTGTACTACAACGTGTCTGAGCTTAATCGAAAGCTTCAATTTACCGGTCATGGTACGCTTGTAAGTTGGAAAGAGTTTCGTGATGTCTGCAAAGACACTCTGGATGTATTGGTATACTTTCATTACAGGTATGAAGAGGGTGTGATATTCAAGAAAATTAAGGCAGTTTTGCCTTGCAGAGCGCCGCACACAAGTGTATTTCGCCATTTTCGCCATGATTTTAAGGTCAACACAACAACCTGTATATATGCCCCTGCCTTTCATTCCGTGAAAACATTTGAGACTGATATTGCCAAGAGACAGCCGTGTGTTGGTATTGTGGAGTGGAGGGGGAACAGTGATCCGGGCAGATCTGTTGGATTTAGAGCTCAGTTCAATTTCACGTCCACCGTGGCTCGCCCTTTGTATTTTCGAAAAGAAGACTTCTTCAATGTGAACCTTAAACACATCGCCCAGGATTTTATTGCTCGAAATTTACGACCTGACTTTATATCCGTTCACATCCGCGCAGAAAGCATATTGTATCATGGTGGAGATATTGATTTAGTGACAAAGTGCATGTTAGAGTTGAGCTCTCGAGCCCGTTTGATGGCGAATGATCTTGGTTGTAAAGTATATCTTGCCACTGATTTCTCAGAATTCGGTTCTTCGTCACGCCCTGTGAGCTTAAAGAAAAAAGCAAAGGAACTCATGGAGATTTTAGCTAAGAATTTAAACCCAGTTTATTTTCAGCCTGTTGATTATTCTCTTTCTGACCACGGCGCCATAGCAATTGTCGAGATCAACATTCTCGCTGCGGGAAAACGTCTGTTTGTACTGGGGGGAGGGTCATTTCAAGGATGGATTGTACAACAGTTTCTAAAGCAAAACAATAATGACTTAACGTTGATGAATTCTACATGCAAATGAAGTAAAGCTGGTTGAACACAGTTTTTTTCTATCAACGGGACGGGGACAGTGTTCGAGCGTCCCAAATCACATTTGATTAAGGGGACAGTTAAATATGTAGTACGAGTGACCACCAAAGAAGATTATAAAGATGTTAGAGCGCTTTTCAATTGAGTGTTGTAAAACGAATACCAAAGTAATTACCAAATATTTTCGACACTTAATTGAAAACCGTTCTATTGTACTCTAACAAAGTACACGTCATGATTTAAAATTCAAGTGATGTATATGACATTGATATTGTGTTTTGTGCTATGGTTACCTAATCAGTGGAAGGGTATCACAGCAAACTTGAATTTAAATAGTACAAGAGTGTTGTTGTTGCAATTTGAATCTTGCATTTTACAGTTCGGCTAAAATAGATGGAGGCATCCGGTGAGGAACTCTAATATAAAAATGACGGGGGTACCCGTCGTATCTTTTAGGGGTGATAATTTGTAAATTACCGCAAATGGTACTAAAATCTAAAATGACCACCGTTAGAATTACCACAGTACCTTTTAGGGTATTGAGCCAAAATATATGACAGAGTGTGAGATGTGTTGGTTTAGAATTGCTACCTCATTAAGTTTAATAGGAGTAAAAACTCATTTGAACCACGCCCATGAAACATGATTCTGGTACCTGTTAGGGTGATTTTCAAAAATTTCCGACGAACACCCCCGTTATTTTTATATGGAGGTCTTCCTTCCCCCGGGGAAGGCATCCCAAGTTGAGAAATCAGACATTTTTGTCCAGGTGGTTAATTGTTAACAAAACCATACAAATTTTAATGTGACATAAACGTATTCTGAATTAGAGCTTGATAAAATATCTTTTTTTTTTGCTTCATTTACCGAAAGAGTTCATTCAACTTTCCAGGATCCAGTCTTGTAATATTAAAGTGAATTTCAGTTTGTTTTATTTGAAGTGTTTTAACTGTTAGATGAATAATAACAACGAGCTTTCCACCTTTGGGATCGCTTTTAATTTGAAAGGTGAAGTTTTGTTTTGATTCATTGCGGTGCCAATATGTTAACAATTTGGTTGGATCCAAGCGTGAAACTGCGGTGTCTCTATTGGAATAACGACTTCTTAGCTCCTTAGTTTGACCAGTTTATTCATGTTGTTGAGTTGTGTCTATTGGAGCAAGGCACACTGAAGGCAGAACCTCCGCTGTTTTACCATGGCCGCTTTTTTACTGCATACAACGATTTTGTAAATCTCACGGATGCTGGTGATTTCTTACGTTCTTTCTTAAAGGCCCACCTTCACCCAAAAGACTTTGCGGTCGTGTGTTTTTGTTTTGAAATGATCCATTGTTCATACGCGTGATCTGATTGGTTGCACGCATTCAAGCGTGAATTTCGTGTTACACGAAATTCAGCACAGAAAGCGATCACGGCGCGCACAGCATTTTGGGTGAAGGTGGGCCTTCAAGGCGGGATTTTACATGAATTTGAATAAAATTTTAAGAGGTTTAAAGACGGGATACAATTAAGAAAATGATTTTTGCAACACCAACAGACAGTTGATATCCACGCAAGAGCACCCCAGGTTGATAGTGGACTATCTTGGTGTCCATCTATTAATTATCAACTACAAATTCTAATTTTATAACTACATTAAATCTACAATACACATGAAGTCTTCAATATTTAAATCTTTAATATTTATTATTTCTCTCAATTTTACAAATCCTTTGAGAAAAACCATTTCCTCCCAAACATACTCAAAAATCACCCAAAAATTTACAAAACACTCCATAAGTTAACTGAATAGATTCATGAGATAAGCTTAGCGTTTTTGGATTGCTTGAAACGTGAACGAGATATTTCCATTGCATTTAGACTACGTTTACACTAGAGGACATTTTTCCGGATTCATAAATGTTTCCGGATTTATTAAATTTAGGGTATTCGGATTCGCAGGCGTTTATACTAAAGGGTATTCGGATTCCCAACCGTTTACACACATCGATAAATCCGAGGACATTCATGCGGGAACGGTTACAAAGCAGGCGAAAAAGTATCCGGATTCATGGGAACAACTGTTTACACTTCAAAACATTGCGGATTTACAGTAATCGGATACAAAGTATTCACTTTAGATTCCGGATTCAAAATCTCCGGAGACGCGACCAAACCGGGACGTTTTTATTTCGGATTCACCCATCTGTGTGTAAACGGCAAAACGAATCCGGTACCAAAATGTTCCGGATTCGTCACGAATCCGGAAAAATCTCCTCTAGTGTAAACGTAGTCTTAAAGCCATGTCAAAAAAATGGCGTTCAGGTGGACCCCGCCTTAAGTAAGTACAAATCCGAGTTGCAAAATTCAAAATTACACAACTAGAATTTTTGCAGTGAAAATCCTATATGAGACACGGTATATATGGCCTATGTGGAGCTGGCGCTTAAAGGGTAGTAAATGGCGGGGTCGAAAAATCCCTCACTGCAGAGCTAGATCTGTATTTGGACTTTTCCAAAGGAACGCACCCAATATTATGAATTGATATTCTAAAATTTTCAGCTTTTAAAGTGGCAATTAATAACATTGGCTTCTGTGATCGACGCGTATTCATCTGGACCATCCGATCAGTTCTAACAAATGCTTGACAATTTTGTCATTGTGATCGAAGTCAAGAATGAGGTATAAAATATGTAAGGTAAAGCTGCCGCTAAAACCGTCTTTAGTTATTGGAATAACAGTAGCCTTGTTTCTGTGGAATATATTGCGAATGATGTTCACCGATCAAGAAGTGCATATAAATATCGAGCAGAGGAATAGTGCTACACCTTCACAGCACAAACGTGAAATGTTAACCGACCTTAATCCCCTAAGCAATGTCCACGAACCGAGTAAACAGCCCGATGAAAATAAGTTTCTTATGGCTTTTATTTACTGGGAACAACTAACGATGGCGACTAACAACCTAATTCAACTAACAGCGCTTGCAGGCCATGGCAGACGCCGGGTTGTGATTCCGTTTGTAGAAGACTCAAACTTTTATGGCACAATGATAAGCGAACAGACTCAAACTCTCTCACTGTACTACAACGTGTCTGAGCTTAATCAGAAGCTTCAATTTACTGGTCACGGTACGCTTGTTAGTTGGAAAGAGTTTCGTGATGTCTGCAAAGACACTCTGGATGTATTGGTACAATTTCATTATAGCTATGAAGAGGCTGGGACATTCAAGGACACCAACGCAGTTTTGCCTTGCAGAGAGCCGCATACAGGTGTATTTCGCCATTTTCGTCATGATTTTAAGGTCAACACAACAACCTGTATATATGCCCCTGCCTTTCATTCCGTGAAAACATTTGAGACTGAAATTGCCAAGAGACAGCCGTGTGTTGGTATAGTGGAGTGGAGAGGAAACGAGTACCCGGGCAGATCTGTTAGAGCTCAGTTCAATTTTACGTCCATCGTGGCTCGCCCTTTGTATTTTCGAAAAGAAGACTTCTTCAATGTGAAACTAAAACACATCGCCCAGGATTTTATTGCTCGAAATTTACGACCTGACTTTATATCCGTTCACATCCGCGCAGAAAGCATATTGTATCATGGTGGAGATATTGATTTAGTGACAAAGTGCATGTTAGAGTTGAGCTCTCGAGCCCGTATGATGGCGAATGATCTTGGTTGTAAAGTGTATCTTGCCACTGATTTCTCAGAATTCGGTTCTTCGTCACGGCCTGTAAGCTTAAAAAACAAAGCAAAGGAACTCGTGGAGATTTTAGCTAAGAATTTAAACCCAATTAATTTTCAGCCTGTTGATTATTCTCTTTCTGACCACGGCGCCATAGCAATTGTCGAGATCAACATTCTCGCAGCGGGAAAACGTTTGTTTGTACTGGGGGGAGGGTCATTTCAAGCATGGATTGTACAACAGTTTCTAAAGCAAAACAATAACGACTTAACGTTGATGAATTCTACATGCAATTGAATTAAGGCTGGTCGAACACAGTTTTTTTGTGCTTATGCAGTGGAACCTCGACTTGGGACATCTCAATTAAGAGGAAACCTCCTGGTCCCGTCAAAACGCTCATATAATCTTGATTTGTAATTGAGTAGCCTCCGAGCAAGCTCTCGGGCTCGGGTTTGGGGGAGAGGGAGGGAAAGGATCGCGGAGCTTACAACGATGTCTCAGAAGTTTGAATGTCTCCGCTCAAAAAGTGGACGGAAAACGATGATTGGTTGAAATTTAATTTGACGATGACGTTGTCATGGTGTCATTCTTCGTGCGTCGTGATCAAGACAAACAAAATGACGGAGAGCGGAGGAGATTGCATTCATAAAGCTGCGAGAATTTTTCTAAGTTTCCTGTGGAATTGAAACCCGAGCAATGTCAAGCAGTTGAAGCATTACTTGAAGGGAACCTCCATTGTTGTAACAAATTGACGTTAAATTGTTGGAAATAAAGTCTAAATTAGAAATTAGATTAGAAATTTTTTAAAAAACAGTTGCAAATATCATTTTAGTGGAGAAAAAAATGGATATGAATATCGCCTATTTTCGCTTTAAATTTCCCGTGCGCCGCCATTTTGAATATTTATGACGCGTTACAGTTGTCCAATTGTTGCATACAAAAGAACTTCGATTCTTAACAATAGCGGCAACCGTAACACGTCATAAATATTCAAAATGGCGGTGCGCGGGAAAATTAAATGCGAAACTAGGCGATATTTATATCCATTTTATTTGTACACTAAAATTATATTTGCACCTGTTTTTTAAAAATTTTAAATTTCGACTTTATTTCCAACAATTTAACGTCAGTTCGTTCTGACAAACTTTTTATAAAATACAAGTGATGTATATAACATTGACATTGTGTTTTGTGCATAATTGCCAAGTCAATAGAAGGGTATCACGGTAAACTACAATTTAAACAATCGTGATTTGCAAAAAGATCACGAAGTTTCGATGTGTCTCACATCTTCGTCAGTTACAAAGAGTATTTGAAAAACCGTTTGAACTTATAACAACCTAAAGAAGCATACATAATTAACTATGATTACATAAATTAATAACAAAAAAAGCTAAAAGAAGGCGTAAATAATAACAATGTCTAAAGCGTTAGTGTTACATTGACGTGTTCGACTTGTTGATTTAAATTGGGCTTTTCCCAGTAGATTTATATAGCCCCCTTGAGTTTCCCGGGTTGGGGGGGGGGGGGGGAGGGGGTACTCCCTTATATACGCTATATAGGTATGTGCCGCCCGATAGAGTAGGGTTTTTTAGGTGCTCAGTCCTTAAATAGGGTATCCTTTTTGGTATTTTTGGTATTGTGGTCCTTAGATAGGGTCACTAAATTGCAGTATCCACCCTAACGCGCAAAACGAAAAAGATATGGTCTGTTAAAACTGGGCCTTAAAAAGGGTATCAAATCTCGGTTATCTACCCTTAAATAGGGTCAGGATTTGAGAACCTTGGCGGCACACACCTATCCTACATTGTCGGGAGTACCCCCCCCCCCTCCCCCCGGGTTGAGTTTGCTTTCTCGACCAATTTAAACAATGCAAGTTTGCTGTTGCAATTTGAATCATGCATTTTACAATTGTTAAAATAGATGGAGGCATCCCAAGTTGAGAAACCAGGCATTTTTGTTCAGGTGGTTATTAATTAACAAAACCATACAAATTTTAATGTGACATAAAAGTACAATCGAACCTCTCCTTACGGACACCTCCATCAGTAATACGGAGAGTTCTCTTGGTCCCGAAGATACAAAAATTTATACAATACCTACCTATATAATGCGGACACCTCTATAATGCGGACACGTCTATAACTGCGGACACCTCTATAATGCGGACACCTCTATAATACGGACACCTCAATAATGCTGACACCTCTATAAGCGGACACCTCTATAATGCGGACACCTCTATAACGCGGACACCTCTATAATGCGGACACCTCTATAATGCTGACACCTCTATAATGCGGACACCTCAATAATGCGGACACCTCAATAATGCGGACACCTCTATGATACGGACACCACTATAATACGCGGACACCTCTATAATACAGACACCTCTATAATACAGACACCTCTATAGTATGGACACCTCTATAATACAATCGTCTTGCAGTTTCCAATTCATGGCAGTTGTCAAGTCTTCTTAATTGTTCTGTTGTTGGGACAACAGCGGAAAAATCTCAACCACTCTGGGTCATAAGTCAGGGGCACCCAACGAGGGTTTTCTCCCAAATGCTTTAGAATGCTGTTTTAGGGTATCTGGACTGCTTTTAAAGCTCTGCAAATGAATTCTAAGCTGTCCTATGAAACTTTTATCTGTTCGGTCGTTCTAGGAGAACTAAACTCTTCTCGAATTTGTTAGGGCTTTTCTATATAATTTCCGAAAATCTCAGCTGTTTATTGAAGGTTCACGAAAATGCGAGGCTATCTAGTAATCCAATCTGGCAGCCGAAAATTTTAGGGACCTTTTTTTTCGGTTGAAGAAAATAAGCGGGTCTTCCGAAAAATCTAGGGATTGTAATGGCGTCATCGAATGTTCTAGGGCCATGGACATCTCTTTCGAAAATTCTAGGCGTTTAATACCGCAGTAGTATATTTAAGATTTTTCTTTTTGTTTAAGTTACAAACCAAAAACAGAAAGAATCCCACCCACGTTAGCAATGGAAACGCTCGCTGTTACAACCTAAATTCTACAAAGAAAGCAAAGAAAGTGCTAGTACGTGTAGAAAATGCTAGGGCTAAACTGGTCATAATTCCAGAAAATTCCAGGATCAAGGTTAAAAATTCGACTTTCGAAAATCGTAGGAAAGGTAATTAAAAAACCTCCGAAAATCTTAGATGTATGGAAAAGCCACATCGAAATTTTTAGCCGTTCTCGAGTCACCGAAATTTCTAGGCAACCTATGCCTCCCCGAACAGATATTTGACAGAAAACCGTCGGTGGGTGCCCTTGATAAGTTTGCTCTATTGTCTTGAAATACCAAGAAAACAATAGGCAAACGCGATCTCAAGCATGTTAAAGCATGGTTCAGAGCCTAATTTGCATAAAATCTGAAAACGGTCGTAACTTTTAGGTGATTTACCAAAACAGGTTCAAACTTAGCAGCAGGATAAAACTTGATAACCTTAAACCACTGTGTACTTTAAATGTCGAATATTATCATCACGTGACTTGTTATCATTATTTTATTACACAAAAAGAAAATTGAAAATGGGGTGCCGAGATGACATATGATGGATATAAATTGAACTGCTAATGTAATTTGTATGGTTCTCCCTTATATGAATCTGGCCGGAATGGTTGACTATGATTTACAGTTGAAGGGTTATTTCGTAAAAGAGGTCACGTGACATATTTTGTCTCTTAATATCTTGTTAATAAAATATAAAAACTGTCCATTCCGGCCAGGGTTAGTCCTTATGCATAAAGGCAAAAAATTGCGTATGATTTTCTCTTAGCCAAAGTTAACCATCCTCACCCCATTTGAAGTTTCCTTTTTTTCTAAATTATGACGTCATCAGACACGTGACAACAATAATCAAACTTTAAGGAATTTAAGGACGCTAAATCCAGTCAGTAGCCACGCACCTCTTCAGAACCTCTAATTTCATTGGACCTGGTTATCACGCACTTGTATTGTTTTTAGGTCTAGGGTCCATTGTTCTGTTGTTTGTTCTATTGTTTTCTTAGCCAATCTTGTGAGGCGTTCCGAGAGGTGCGTACCGCCTCAATCCAGTTTGATGTATACTTTTTGTGATTGTTAGGGGTAAAAAAACACTTCCAAAAGGAAAAGGAATTTACTTCGCGGGGGGTCTACACCAAGGGACGAACCATGCCTTAACATGCTTGAGATGAAAGCAAACAAATATAAACTATAGAGACAAAGTAACGACTTAAGGTGATTCCACTGTTTTGCATTGCGCATCACTTTTCTGCGCATAATTTCTTGCGTCATTAGCGCATGCACGAGCGCGCGCACATTTAGAACAGAGGTTTCTTTTGAGACTAAGATCGCTAAAAAATAAGTGGCTGTTTTCTCGTAAACGAGCACGGGCACCCCACCTTTTTTTTCGTCCTTTCTAATCAAGTTCCCAAAACCTATTATGAGAAAAGACTTTTTATATTTCTATTGTTGAAAATCTAATAAACGAGAGAAATAGAGCTGAACTGCAGTTTCTCTGTTTTGCATTTCAGTAATCAGGAAAACAGATTTTGTCTGATATTAACCTGGCGCTTAGACTTCTCTGTCTAAAACGAATGTAAAAAGTTTACCTATGTCCAACGCAATGTATGTGATGTCTTCTTTAACATGTTCTCGTAAGTTTTAATAGCAATGCACTTCTATAACAATACTGCTAAAATGCCAAAATAGGGCATATTCGATAACACGGGCACCCCCATTTTTTATTTTAAAATTGAAATTCTCGTGTAATAAATATCTCGTAGGCAAAGTTTGAACAAGAATCTATTATAACTTCTATTTCAGTGGAATTACCTTAAAAACTCAAATTCCACCAAAATGGCAATTCTGGTTTCTTGATCGCCTATCGCGAAATCAAATTTGATGAACTGCAATCCACTTCCATTCTTATAATAATCCTTCGCTTTATCCCCAAACTGCTTCAGTGTTCTTTGTTGCTCTGTAGAATCTTGTTATCCAATTTGTTATCCACTTGATAAATCCATATCCAGTGGATTTTGTTAGAGCGGTTTTCAACTGTATCGAAAGTAATTTTGCTTTTCAGTGCAAACAACCTTGCGGGATTGTACAAGCGGTGGGGGGCATTCGGCCCTTATTTTTTGGCCAAGATAAGGAGTGGTAGGGGGAGGGGGGGAGTGCCCCTCCCCAAGATACGATACAATGCAATGCATTGCAATGCAATGCAATGCAATGCAATGCAATGCAATGCAATGCAATGCAATGCAATGCAATGCAATACAATACAATACAATATCCTTTATTAGTTTTCTCAAATGGGATCTTGCAAACTAATTTACAACAAATAAAATATAGAATAAAGATCCGCCACTTAAGCTTATGGCTTATAACCGGGATTTTACGGTAGCGGCCGGCGAATTTAAAATTGGCGCTGCTTGAACAACCTGTTATTTGAAGCCTATTAACGCGAATCCACTGCGTTTTTAAAGAAGCAGTGTCTGCACGGTGATTTGGTGTCATTTCAAAACCAAAAAAGATTCCAAGTGCAAGATAACATTGGAAGAGCATCAACGACAGCAGTGAGGAACACCTCAAGGACATGGACGATCATGCACGATTGCATGTAGCAGGGGTACAGGACTCCCAAAGGGCAAATTCGTTCCCAGGGCATAAGGCTTGAGCTTCAAGAATAATCGTGCAGTATTTTGTCTAGTGACACTAATAAACTGTCGTCTTCGGGGATATAGGAATTTTTTGTTCTTCCGGACTGAAAACCCGTTTCAGGAGGAACAAAGAGATTTCATCATGTGTTAAAATTTAACCGCGGTCAAACGAGAGAAATTTGCGAAAGTTAAGGTTGTCATTTTCACTGTTTAAAGTTTAATATATTGCCAATACACTGTCAATTTACCAAACATTTTGAAAGTTTACCAAAAATGTTCTAAACGTTTAAAAACTGTGAACTGCAGAATTGCCAACATAATTTAGATCAGGCGCAAAGTGTTTATGTCCGTTTTCAACTGAAAAAGCTCATCATTTTGAGAAAAATTAAAAGATAGTAACGTCAACTAATTTTTTTATTCATCCTTGCCCATATTTCCATTTAATTTTAAATAAAATTCCACTAAATAAAACGAAAAACGCCTCGGACGTTTGACCGCGGTGGTGTTAAAATACTCCACGATTCTTGGAGCATTTCAGGAGCTTTGTCCAGGGCTGCTCCGCGCCGTCATTTTGAATGCGTCGAAGGCCTTGTCGACCAACCTCGTTCCCAGGGGGTTCTCGGTTTTCAACTGATGGAGCTATGCGAGAATAGTTTTGTCCCCCAGGGGTGTGGGGAATTAGAGAGTCCCTCCAACCACAGTACCAGGCCACTACCCCATCGACATGGTGAATACGAACTACCAGTTACCTTCCGGGACATCTTGTGAATAAACTAAGAATGGACAAAGTCACGTGACAAGTAATCAGCGAACACTAACAACAGTTCTGGCATTAACGAAAAACAAAAATAATTATGCTCCAGTCTCTAGTCATTTCAAGTTCCCACATTTTCGTTTCCAAAATGGACTAGCGGATCCGAGCATGATTTGTTCCTCTCTTTTGAAGTGGTTGATTTGTTTCTTTGGGTGTTTTAGTATTATTTTGTTAAAAAGCAAAGGTATTATATCAAACACAAACAATTGTTAATTATAGTGCTAAGGCCAACCCATAAATTTCCCTGTACTGAGCGTTAGCCCAAGTAAGGAAATGAGGGACCACACGAGGGAATAAGAAAAAAACGTTTGACCTCGGTGGGATTCGAACCCACGACCTCCGGATTAGATCTTCCGTCGCTCTACCGCTTGAGCCGCGAGGCCGTACGGGAGCAGATCGTGGGTAACATGGTGGTCATTCGTGGCAATGAGAATGTAAGGGGTACAAATAAATGTTGAGCCACGTGGCACTGGTTATACAAACAAAAAATCAGAGAATTAACTGTGTGTAAATTATATGGGTTGACCTTAGCACTATAATTTACACACAGAGTTAACTCTGATTCCTTGTTTGTATCACCAGTGCTACGTGGCTCAACATTTACATGTATCATACTACGATTATCGGTTGCACAAGGCACGAGCGATGCTTGGTGACAAAGTTTTGTCGTAAAACTACGTTGTTGTCAAGGGCAACTTACTAAGTTTCCAAGGTAACGCGTTTTGTTACTGATGACGTCCAATGACATACAAGATACCGTTGGAAACGTAGCAAGTTGCCCTTGACAACAACGTAGTTTTAACGGCAAATCTGTCACCAAACATCGCTCGCGCCTTGCTCAACTGATAATCGTAGTATCATAGTTTTGACCAAAAAAGTTCAAAATTCCAGTGACATTGCCCCTTTAAATTTTCCTCAAGACCTTTTCGCAGATGTTACTCATGACCAAGAACTTCCAAAGTCCACATCTTTTCCTTCAAAGCTCACCAGTTTCCCCTTTTATTTTACGAGATAAGCACCCCAAATTATTTTCCAAAGATTCGAGACCTCAGACCTTAGAATGATTTTCGTATGATCTTGAAAAACAACAAACTAACTGGGCGGATACAATTTAAGCCGTTTAGCAAACATGCCAAGCAAATGGATTGTGAGCTAAAAAGTAACTATTCTCTTTGGCATTATTCGCTTTTCAGCATTCTGCTAGGTCAAGCAAACAAGCCTTTTACCATATTAGGGTTATTTTTAGCGGGAAGCCTTTCAACTACTGGCAAATGACATAAATTGTGCCGTTTTTCAAGGTCGTACAAAAATCGTTCTAAAATTTATAGACGGAACCAAGATAAACACAAGAGATGACTGTAGTATTTATGTTTACTGTTTGGAAACACTTGTAATTACATGAACATTGCAAGAACTGAAATAAAGCTAAAAAATGCTGGACTACAAGACAGCTTTACATAGTTACAAAAAACATTTTGATCAACAGTGTATTACCACCAAGTCACCTAGCCTTTTTGTGACAATTCTTTTTAACAGCAAATTTAAAGGTTTCCAACAGGTTTCAATGGTCATCAAAAGTTTCAAAACTCTTGTAAGAGAACAATTTAATCAACTTCTTCAATAGTAGGACCAGAAGATTCTTCACTTCCAGGCTGTGCTGCACCTTGTGCCCCAGGGAAGCCTCCTGCAGGCATACCGCCTGGCATTCCACCATCACCTCCAGCACTCTGGTATAGCTTGGTGATTATAGGGTTGCATACCTTCTCCAACTCCTTTTGTTTGGCTTCATACTCTTCTTTTTCAGCAGAATCATGTTGATCCAACCAATCAATCACTTCTTTGCATTTCTCTGTAATGGCTGTCTTGTCTTCTTCACTGATCTTGTCTTTCACCTTGTCGTCTTCCACTGTGCTCTTCATGTTGTAAGCATAGCTTTCCAAGCTGTTCTTGGCCTGAATCTTCTCACGCTGCTTGTCGTCATCTGCTTTATACTGCTCTGCCTCTTTGACCATGCGTTCGATGTCTTCTTTGGACAAACGACCCTTGTCATTTGTGATGACAATGTTGTTCTCCTTCCCAGTGCTTTTGTCCTTGGCAGAAACATTCATTATTCCATTGGCATCAACATCAAATGTGACTTCAATCTGTGGCACACCACGCGGAGCAGGAGGGATGCCAGTCAGCTCAAACTTTCCAAGAATATGATTGTCCTTTGTCATGCCTCGTTCACCTTCAAACACCTGGATTAACACAGCAGGTTGGTTGTCAGAGTATGTGGTGAAGGTCTGACTCTTCTTTGTAGGAATGGTGCAGTTACGTTGGATAAGGGGTGTCATCACACCACCAGCCGTCTCGATACCAAGGGACAAGGGTGCCACATCCAGAAGCAGAAGGTCTGACACAACGTCACTTTTGTCTCCTTTTAAGATGGCAGCCTGTACTGCAGCACCATAAGCCACAGCCTCATCAGGGTTGATGCTCTTGTTCAGTTCCTTCTTCTTGTCAAAGAAGTTGTACAACAATTCTTGGATTTTTGGGATGCGAGTTGAGCCACCAACAAGCACTATTTCGTGGATTTGGGTTTTTTCAAACTTTGAATCCCTCAGGGCCTTTTCTACAGGTTGCAGGGTATCACGGAACAAGTCGCTATTAAGCTCTTCAAACTTAGCACGGCTAACTGTTACATAAAAGTCAATGCCCTCATAAAGAGAGTCAATTTCAACGCTTGCCTGGGCGCTTGAAGACAGGGTTCTCTTTGCTCGTTCACATGCAGTTCGCAGACGACGCATAGCCCGCTTGTTGCCAGAGATATCTTTCTTGTATTTCTTTTTAAATTCCCCCTTCAAATAGTCAACCATGCGATTGTCAAAGTCTTCACCTCCTAAATGGGTATTTCCATTAGTCGATTTCACTTCAAAGATGCCGTCATCAATGGTGAGAATGGAAACGTCAAACGTACCCCCACCCAAGTCAAAGATAAGCACATGGCGCTCACCACCAGTTTTTTTGTCCAGTCCATAAGCAATGGCTGCAGCGGTGGGTTCATTGATTATGCGGAGAACATTGAGGCCAGCAATTATTCCTAGAAAAAAAGTGTTAGTGGCACATTAGTGCACTGTAAGAAATAACTGGTATCTTGCAACATACCCTAACAAAATTACCTTGTGAATACAGCTGCCTCTCATCGCTCCCAACCGCAAGGGGTGTTCGGGAGTGACAAGAGACGGCTGTATTCGCAGGCTACAAAACAATATAAAATTAATGAATGACAACTAATTAAAATCTCATACGTTTACTGCATGTAATGATAACAAGATAAGCCATCAACTTCTGAGTTTAGGATATGAAATGCTGAATTTTGTTGGCCAGCTGTTTATATTTGCAAACAAGTCAAACTTTACTTTTGCCTCGAATCTCAAGACTGTATAATTTTAATACTAAGAACGCCTTGTTCAAAGAAAAATTACTGGGAAAGTCAACTCTGAACAGATAACATCGTTGCATTATTGTCAGCATTGATGAAAAACCCTAAGAATCTACCTTAAGCCAAGGAATATTCCAACTTTAAAATATACAGTGACATCACAACATGAAGTAACAAAAATTAGTTTGCGGCAATGCAGGGCCATAGCTGGCATAAAGCGAGCCGAGGCACTTGCCTTGATAAAAATAAAATTTTGAATACTGGTACAAGCATTGGATCACTCTTGTAAGAGGCTTTGCTTAAAAAAATGAAAGAAGTGTTTTTTTTTTTATATTAGCTGTGGTCACACTACACACTTTTACCTAGGGAAAACTGATTTACATATGGCCAATTCACCAAAACGTACCCAAGGTAAATTCATCTTAGGTTTAGCATTTGAAATGTTAAAAATAGAGTGTTTGAAACATTAAAAAAAAAGCCAGTGTGTGAAACGTTTAAAAAATAAAAAAGCCAGCGTGTGAAAGGTTTCAATAAAAAAAGCCAGCATGTGAAACGTTTAGCGAAAAGACGCAGTGTTTGAGATGTTAAAAACAAAACAATCCAGCGTGCGAAACACTCGCAAGTTCAAGCGTTTCAATGATTAAGTTGACGAAAAAAGTCGGGCTGGTTTGCGGGTTAAAAACTACACCATCACTGTATAGATTCTGATTTCTAACTATAGCTCTGAGTCTGAAAATTTATCAGGATTTTCGAGAATTGGCCGTTTAATTGCTTACCGTGTAACTCAATCCTCAAATAAAAGGACAACATACTCGCAAATAAAAGACCACATACAATGCGTCTTTTTTGGTCTACAAACATTGCCTGATGTATTTCTCAAGTTGCATAGCGTTAAACATTAACACCAACTGTTTGCCTTGAGCTATATACATTCTAGAACGACGTCGTCCATTGACAAAACAACAGCAGAAATTCCCAGCTCTTTCATTTCTTCAATACAGTGGAATCCCGATTTTTCCAATACTCGATTTTTCGAAACTCCCGATTATTCGAACCAAAGCTTGCTTCCCTTGGATTTTATTTCAGTCAATACCACCTTCGATTTTTCGAACTCCCGATTTTTCGAACCAATTTCTGTTTCCCTTGGAGGTTTGAAAAATCGGGATTCCCCTGTATTTTTCCATAGCGATACGACCAAAACAACAACGTTCTCCTTCGTTTGCAGTTCCTTTGCCGTTGCAAATAGCTGATAAACTAAACTCTTCCCAAATCCAGTTGGGAGAATCGCGACAACATCCTTTGACTCAAGCAAACTCTCGATTGTCGATCACGCGTGACCAGTAATCCACAAGACTGAAATGAACATTTGAATATTTTCTTTGCAACGTCCGAGATTTGAATGTGTCTGTCAAACGATGACAACAACTTCAATTGCAAAACTCGCTCATGAATCAATGTTGTCAAGGTGATGACAGTTTTGACGCCTTTCGGCCAATGGGAATTTGCCGTTGTTGGAGAAACGGGAAATTCACTTTTTCCAAAGATGTCTACAGTCCCTCTATTTTTCTCCTTCCCCACCCCCACCCCGTCGCGCTCCGCGCTCGCACTCAGTTCCAGTCCGCTTGCTTTGCTCGCCGGCAGTTCTCGTACTCGACGGACTCTGGGAAAATAGAGAGGCTGTGAACAGTCTACTGTGTGTCTTCTGTAAGATGTGATTGGCTAGTTCGTAGTGGCATGTCACGGTTAATTGATCTCTGATACATTTTTCTACACTCAACAAGACAGCATGAAAGAGGTCTCGATTCTCCAGAGGAGAGAGTTTCTACACTAGATAGAGCAGCGTAAATTAGAGGGACGTTTTCTGCTTTTTAATACATGAAGAAATTGGGAGAGTATCTCCTCAATTTTGTTGGATCATTTTAATCATTTGCAATCTGATATTTCAACAATTTAAGCTGATGGAGGATTCCAATGTGATGAATATTTGAAATTTGTGGAACCAAGCCTGAGATTTCTTCCGTTGGGAACTCTAGTCTATTGTATTAAAAAAATAACTGGTTTCTTCCAGAACTCTCGGTTCATTACAAGTGCTGTCGATTTCATCAAGCAGAATGACAGGAACAAATCATAGTCACACGTTACAAACGAATCAAGCTGTATCAGACTGTATCAGTGTATGATGGCATTCTCAAGTTCATGTTTAAAAAAATTCAAATGTTTATTTTATGCGTTAATTTTCATAATAAAATCTACTTTAATCTAGTTTGATTACAGATTCAGTACAGTGGAACCCCGTTAATACGGTCACCAACGGGCCATGAAAATTTGGCCGCATTAACGGGGTGGCCGCATTAACGGGGTTTCATTATAAGGAAATGTATGGGTGCACGTTTCGCCGGAACAAAAAAAAGTGACTGTAATAACGAGGTGACCGTATTAACGAGGTGACCGTAAGGCGGGGTTCCACTGTACTTCTATGCGGAGAATAAAAATTCACACAGGATCTGCAAGATTTTGTATGTGCTTTTAAGATGCTATAAATGAAACAAATTAAAAAACTGCACTTTCCCATCTAGGTTTCTTAAATTTGAACATTTTCATTTCTGTTTACCGGATACTGCATATCATAGAAACTGGGGTGTGCTTCATTGTTAACTACAAAATGCTCAAAGAAATGCACGCACTATGATTGGTCAGGAGGAGTTTTCTGCCTTTGTCGTCGTTTTTATTTTATAAAAGAAATAAAAAACTTGTTCCTCATGCATTGTTGTATATAAGAACGTGGGAAGTTTTAAGAACACTCTGCACTTCTCTCGTGTTCTTAAAAATTCCCGCGTGCTTACAACTCAACAATGCACTCGGCACGTCGTGTCGATCAATTACATATTTTCTTTTCTTCTCTTACTCTATTCTTCCTTTTTTTTATTCATAGTGGTTCGTGGTTTGGTTTTAAATTTTCATTTTCGATTTCAGGTATTTTCATATCGGACATGGCCGCCATGTTTATTTTGCCATTGTTCGTGTTTTACACGTAGGTTCACGCGAGACTCCCATGCTATGCGCAAGAAATGCTGGCATTTGTAGTACGTGATGTCATTATGAAAACAACCATTACCAACAAAGGTTTACAGCTGGGTGAGCGAGATGGCAGCAATGGAGTGACATTTTCCCCTAAATGCTACAAAATCTATTTGAAGTCCACAGATCGTTTTAACTTTCCAAACTTATGTTGGAAGTCAAAGAATTGAAGAGTACAGTACCGCTCGCGTGTATTGCAGCACCTAAACGTGCGTAAAATGCGTGTAAAGTCTGTGTAGTACACGCATTTTACACGAATTTGACGCGCGTGTACACGCGTGTAATAGAAAAGCCTAATTATACGCATATGCGTGTATTCCCTTTTTTTTAAAAATGCGTGTATTTTGTCAAACAAGAATTCGAGAAGCGACTACATACCCAACGGGAGGAAGCGAAATCACAACACCGCGCAAATAGCGGATCCAATATTGTTTATTATGGACTGGAGTATCAATGAAAAATAATATGCTGCAATACACGCGAGCGGTACTGTAAAACAGATTTAAAACAACCGAAACATCTTAGTGTGACACATCCCAGTAATTAATTGAGTGAAAATTTGCATATTTGCCACCGTATACTACCGGTATATCTCGTTCAATGCTTTGTGTATTGACGAATAATCATTAAAAAATCCCATACATTGTACCATAGCCTCACAGAAAACCAAGTTTGATACAGTAAAAATAAAAAAATCACCGGCCAAAATATAAAATCAAAAAAAAAAAAAAATTAATTAATAAATAAAAAAAATTAAAATAAAACTTAAAAGCTTGCAGTAAAATTATGCAAGCTTTCTTACCGGCATCTTTGGTGGCTTGTCTCTGAGAATCGTTGAAATAGGCTGGCACAGTGACAACAGCATCAGTAACTTTATCACCAAGATAAGCTTCGGCTGTTTCCTTCATTTTGGTCAGAACCATAGAAGAAATCTAAAATATTAAAACAAAGAACACAAATGATTACTTAAGTGACTGTCTGTGCAGTAGATTTAGAGTGCAAAAAAGCTCACAAAAACAACTTTTACTTGGTCTAAAATAAATTATTTGGAAATTAGAATTGTAAAAAATCCAGACACCTTTGCACAAGGTAATGCGAGTGAAGTTAGAACTAAAATGCAAGTCTTGTTTTATTTACATAAAATCGCTTTTCAGCCTATGCAATGAATGAACAAACACATAAAAAAGGACAACAAAATGTTGTTTTGCAATCTGTGTGTTATCACTCCAATAATACAAAACTACAGTTTTGAAAACCAAGAACGTCGAGCGCAGCAGCCATTTTGGTAGAATTTGATATTCTTGTTTCCAGGCTTAACTAATCAATGACATCAATGTTATCAATGAGTAATCAATGGGTAATCAATGAGTAATCAATAATGATTACTCATCGAGTATTGCCAATAGAGTGTGTGCGCTCACGTGACCCTGGAATTACCGTCCGCCATGTTGGAGGACCACTTTGATGGGTTTTCCCTGTATTTACCTTCTAGAGAGGAGGCAGTGCGAGCGCTTTTGAAATCATAACTCGCGTTTCCTTTAACGTTGTGAATTAAAATCGAAAAGGTAACTAATGTACAGTGCTTTTTTGTCATTTGTGCTAATTTAAATCCCAAAAACCCTTTTCTTTCGATAATTAGGGACGTATTTGTTTCGATCAATTCAATTTGCCAATTTTCCGGCCCAATTTTTTTAACCCATTCACACCTGAGGATTTTTACGTTTTTGAGTGATTTTCTGCATACACACGCCCCATAGGATTTCGTGACTTCATATTTGGAGTTACCATTGAAAGTGCTGCTGTTCTAAAACACTGAAGGCTCAAGTTTACTGGAAACGTCATTGTGACGATTTCATTTTGCTTGGTTGATTTGCAATAAAGGGTCCAATATGAATTATCTACGATTTTTGGTAAGTTCACAGCCATTTTTCATCTTTAGTAGCTGCCTGATGAGCATCATTAAGCTTGGAGGTAGATCAGAGTCCACTTCTCAATGAAGCGAGTTAGGTGTTGTACTTCATTTACGAATTTGGCTCGTTGCTTGTTGAACTGGAAAAATGGCCGCCTGGAAACGAAGTGGCTTTGGGACTCGACTCTGGATGAATTTCTCAAACTACCGCGGCATATTTTGGAAGTTGCGACCACAGGAGAACACAACAAGCGCGAAATTTCGGCCGTGGGTCAGAGTGGCTGTGGACTTTGTATATATATGAAAATTGTGGAGGACGGAATGGGCGCTGTCCAAAAATCTGTTTATTTCCCAGCATGCAGTGCGGTGGTGATGTTGAAAATCGAGGCAAGGTGAGTATGCACTAGTATAAGAAGCTGTAGCTAGGCCCGAGCAACGAATAAGAGGAAAAAAATTCACTGCTAAGCTAGGACTAGGACTGAATTTTGCTGTAAATGTTGACTTTTGGGTTTGCCACGATGATTTGAATAAAAAAAACTAAAGGCAAAAACGTGATTTTTGTTGTTTTTCTATGATGTTAAAAACGGTAATTTTTGTTATTGTCCAAATTCAAACGCTGATATTCTGCAAAAATCGCTGACTTTTTTGTGTTTATTGGGTATCTCAATTTGAAAGACTTTCTAGTCAATGCTCACAACTGCTAGTTAAGGCAATGTTCGCACGATTGAGAAAGTTACAATTTTTTAAAGCAGTGGAGTCTTGTACGGGCGGTTACGGGCGGTTCAGGTGTCAATGGGTTAAACCTTGAAAACATTTATATCACAGAGTAGAAAATCAGCCACACTTATAAACTCGGTTTTACGTCAACAATACTTCTTATAAAATGGAATCATTTTCATTGTCGCGACAAATCGTACAATCAGTCTTGTAGCGTCTCTTTAGCTAGTTTGTCGGTTCCTTGATTGCATGCTGCAATTTGTCTGCACGAAATTTTGTTTCGAAGTGGTTTCTGTGGGGAACTTGTTCCCCGGGTGCTTACTATTTAGCCAAGAAAACCGGTATTTTCGGTTGGAAAGCAAAAGGTACGGTTGATTTTCAGGGGATTTGAGTTGAACTAGTGGAAAAGCTTCAGCGATTAGTAGCGTGAGCCCGGCAGCTGGCCGGTACGGTCTTCAAAGTCTTCAACTGGGTCTTCAAAAATGCCTCAGAAATTCTCACAGAATTTTCACGAAAAGCTTCGTTTAAAATCTGAGTGTCGACAACATAGCTATTTCATAGTATGCACAAGCTCGGAGAATTCGTGAACTACAAAACCAAAATAATCTTTCGAAGCGCTTGGCATTTCCAAACAAAGATAGAATACTCACAGGATGTTTCTGAATGAGGCTTTCAATATTTTAGCATATTTGACAGCATCGGAGGCTCAAGCCATGTTGTTTCAGTCACCATTTTGATTACGTCAGTCCTCTAACATGGCCGCTGGTAAGTTTGTGACGTCATCCGCACACACACTATACTCAATGAGTACTCAATGACCCACAAAATTTTTGGTCATTGATGTCATTGATTAGCCATTGATTTGTATAAAAAAGATGTTGACAGGCCAGACACGACTCATAAGCTCGCAATAAGGTATGTAGTTTTGCTCTAACAAGTAAATTCCCCAGGGATTTTCCTTTTTTGTATGAGATAAGGGGAGGCTTTTGTATATTTCTCTTAGCAATGGTTGGTTCTGAATTAAATAACCATGCGTGTAAGAAGAACGCATGCGTGACCCTTTGTTTCCGAAACAATGTTTCCTCGTTTAGCCACTGGGGCAGCAAAACATTTTGTTTGCTTCCCGCTAATTTAGCCACCCCGGGAACATTACAGGAAACAATGTTTCCGCAACAATGTTTCCTAGTTTAGCCAGGTCTTTAGATATTGTTCTGTTTTATAATGGCGCGTATGCATAATTAATGTATGGGGTTTTCGGAAATCTTGCCCAACTTTCGGACTATGTGTATGTGATTCATCATGGACACGTACTTTTCATTACAAATATTGGCATTTCAATACGCTTTGTATTCATTTCACGAAAAATGGGTTCATTTCAACAACTTTGTGAGAAAAAGTATGAAGTTTGAAACACATGGCGCCCCATATTAATGACATGCATTGGTAAAAAATATTCCCAAGAGAAAGCACATGATGAAAGCGATGGAAAGAATACTGTGGAATGGTTAAATACCTCTTCGGCGAAGAAAGTTTTAGTTTCTCCTTTGTGCTCGACTTCAATCTTCGGTCTTCCTCCATCGTTTATTATCTGAAAGTGAAAATCCAGTATGAGCGAATCTAAATTCTGTAACTTACTTCCCGGAAATTCTCAGCACACACGCAAAAAAACTCGCACTCGACGTTTATTTAAGACAAGAGTTGACTTACCTTAAAAGGCCAGTGCTTCATGTCAGATTGGACAGTATCCTCGTCATACTTTCGGCCGATGAGACGCTTAGCATCTGAAAGAACAAATGGCGTAAGAATATTGAAACAACATGGCGACCCGGCAAGCGCCGAGACACGAAATCATTTTTTGCAATGCAAGTTTAAATCTAAGTATTAGTCGATAATCAAAAACCAATATTTCTCGTTTCAGGTCTCTACAGCCTTGATACAAAAACACAACTTACCAAACACGGTATTTGAAGGATTGAGAGCGACTTGATTTTTCGCAGGGTCACCGATGAGTCTTTCCGTGTCGGTGAAGGCGACATAACTCGGAGTGGTTCGATTTCCTTGATCATTGGCGATAATTTCGACTTTTCCGTGTTGGAAAACACCAACACAAGAATAAGTTGTACCAAGATCGATTCCTACAGCTGGGGAAGGCATGTTAAAGTTGATATTCCTAGAGAAATAGGCTTTCAAAAAAGTTTGACAACACACCTGGTTTCTGTGAAAATGAATTACGCAAGCGCACACGTGCTCTAAAAACGGTCAAGCCTCGTTCAGAAACTTTCTAGATCTTTCTGGAACTTTCTGTAAACATAGGCACGCATTGCGTGCATGAGCTATTTTGAAAATCCCCTAAATGATATGAAATTGGTGAAAGCAACAAAACAGCGGAAGTAAACTCGCACAAATAACCGCTTGCAGATACAGCTGTTTCGAGAAAGGTTGTCGGAAAAAGGGCAAAAGTGCACGCGATAATCCCGAAAATTAATTTGGGATATGATCACTGAATGTTAATAAGTCAAACAAATACATCAAATCCGCGATGCCTCGTCCGTACAGCGACGATCTTAGATGGTGGACCATATGGATAAACGAGTTCTTAGGATAAAGAGTTGATGACTACCCACAATATCTTTCGGGATTGTCGCGTGCACTTTTACGCTTTTTTCCGACAACCCTTCTCGAAACAGCTGTATACGTTTTTCAAATCCTCCGGCCCGCCCCCTACCTTCCCCCAAAAAAATTCGAGATCACGAACTTGGGACCAAAACTCTATTTAGGTGGAAAAATGCAAAGTTTGCTTTTGTATTCTAGCCTAAAGGGTTAGGAATGAAAATAGGTGGGAACAAAATCACAAGTTTTGGCTAGCTTTTTCACGGGATTTCCGGAGTTATTTTATGACGAAACTACGGCCCCAGTGAAATGAGCAACTTGTTTCATTAATCAGTGTATTAAATGTCAACCAGAAAAGTCCTGCACAGAAATTTGATGCATCCAAATTCAAGGATTTAATATTATTTCCTGGAAATTTGTATCTAGTCTTTTTTTTTTTTTTTTTTAAAAAAAGTTGCTTTTATTATTAACAAAAGAAACGTGTAAATGGTTGCCTTTGGCCTGGAAGACGCACACTAATTAAGTTAAATTGTTTTCAACTCCAAACCACAAGCTTATTAAAAAAAATTATCTGAACCACCTGTTTCCGTAATGTCAACCAGAAAAGTCTTTCACAGAGAGATTGTCTAAATGGCGTGGGTGGGTGGGTCGTGCGTCGTAGGTCGTGGATCGTGCGTCGTGGGTCGTGGGTCGTAGGTCGTGGGTCGTGCGTCGTGCGTCGTGCGTCGTGCGTCGTGGGTCGTGCGTCGTGGTTTTTTTTTTCAAAGGCCCTCAAGTAAATCAAGTAAAGGCAATAGCAAAGCGCACAAATGACGTCAGTACTCATGTTTGTCTGAGTTTATAATTTATTCTTGTTTATTCTTGCATTTCTGACAATAGACATTCGTTATTAGGAATCCCCTGAGAGTCACTTTTGGTTTGTTTGTCTGAGTTTTAGTTCGTAATTTATTCGTAATTTCTGTTGTTTAAGTTTAAGTAAGTCAATATATTTGAGAGTGAAAACGGCTCTAAAATCCTTTTGCTTTCATCCGAAGTTGTTTATTTATGTTGTTAACCACATCCTTGTTATTATGGTTCACACCATTTTAGTTGATATGAAAGACCATAGTTAATAGAGGGGACTGGTTATGAAAGCCGGCGAACTTCTGATGTTGAACATGCACGTCACGTGACACTGACCCTGCACAGATCGTGTTGTCAAAAGATTTAATCACGGCATGGCCGACGAAGGTTTATTCATGTTCGGTGACGATTTAGAGACGATTTTGGAGCTTTTAGAAGGCGATAAAGCAATGGAAAAACAGTTTGTGTCTGCTGTTAGTGAAGTAAGTAAAAGTTATTCCATTTGATAGTAAAATTAGTGCAAAAAAACAAAACAAATCGAAGTGTGTAATTTTCTTGTAAACAAACCAGCACGCTGTAATTAAACTCTGCATTCTAGGCCGATCTGTTTGTGTTTAATGTCCTCTGGACATTCATAAACCAAGAGTAATGATGTAACTACACGGATTTACTCTGCTAATAAGTTCAAAATAAAGCTTAAATTCGAGCCAATGCGAAGTCCCCTCTATAAACTATGTGGTAACATTTGCCTGAATGTTCAGGTTGTACTTGTTTTTCTGATTAAATATGAGTTGTAAGACAATGGTGGAGTCTATATATCTTTGTCACATTGAGATAATAGTTTTGAAAAAGGGGTTATCTAGATTTCTGAAACTCCCCTAGCAATGCGCTAGGTCAAAGCTGTTATTTCATTGTTGACTTGGCGGGGAATTTTTCAATCTGTCTTTCCCTTTAAATCCCGATAAACAGGCTTGCAATTGGTGCTTATAGGAGTTAACGCTTGCTATCATTGCCTTTACCTTTTCTCTTTTAGAAACTCGCTTGGGCGCGGGAAAAAAACGGAGACTTTGATCGCATAATTGAATCTTTGTGCGATTGTGAGAACGAAGGGTTAATATCATGAATCGACTTGTTTGGAAACCCCGCCAAGCCCAATGAGATAACAGCTGACATCCATAAAGTGAACCGGGTCGAGAAAGGGGAAGTCTGTGGAAATCTAGCGGATCTAGTCTTTCGCGACCCTGATAACTTCAAGGCGGGTGAGCTGCACAATAATTACCCGCATTGGGAAGAGATGGCCTGTCGATCCCTCTTCCCAAAGCAAAATGAAGTCCTAGGATGGATTCGTGGAAAGGTGTCAATCGAACCGTACTTCCGACATTTTAGGGGACAGTTTAAGGGGAGCAACTACGATTCTGACAGGCCACCGGCGAAAACGTTTAAGAACAATGTATCATGCAAGCCATTTCGCCAGTTCGTGTGTGTACACTCAAAATGTGTACCAAGTCATATTTACAACGTACTTTATTGAGACATTTAGAAGACGTTGTATAACAGAATTGTGAACGCGTAAAATTTACGTCGTAATATTTGGCACTGTAATATGACCTCCTAGACGTACAAGAGGTGTCTGTACGTCTAGAAAGTCGTCAAAGTGTTTTGAGCAGTAATGAACGCCATACTATTGACTCAACATCCAACTGTACAGTTGTCAACATCGAACTATTGACTCAACATCCGACATTACAGTTATCGACATCGGACTATTGACTCAACATCCAACTGTACAGTTATCGACATCGGACTGTTGACTTAACATCCAACTTTACAGTTATCGACATCGGAGTTTGTCACGTCAACAAAACAAAATGTTAGACGCCATGTTCGTCTTCGTAAAGTTCGATGTTGAGTTCTCTACGTGCGTACCAAATCCGCCCATAATTATGGGATTGCCAGAATGACGTCACTATGGCACTCAGAAATATGACGGAGGATAAAATCAAGAAATCCATTCCGAACTTAAGGTGGCTCGACTGGTTTTTTTGGCGACATAACACCCGAACTTTGAACGTGTTACATGTGCATGACCATTGTAGTCATTGTACTATGAAAAGAATTTTCACGATCGCTTTGGAGCATCGAGCATGGCAAACGTGTTGTTTCAAAAGCGCACAAATATGTAGAATGTAGACAAAAGAGAAAGTCCTGAAATAAACCAGCTGTCAACAAATAATACGGCAATGAAACTTTGGAAGACGAATGCAAAAGTCCCCTATAATTTTAATTTTATTTCGCGCCGTTAAAGTGATTCAATGTACTTGAAATTTGCATTGATAGTGCACTACATGTACAACTTTAGATCAAAAGATTTAAAAAAAATTTCATCGACTAGTTTTTAAATAAACGCTTCCCTAACAAAAGTGTTACTTCTGTGAGTAGAATGAGCATATTTAAGACATTGCTTCCGATCACATCAACTGAAATCTAGTGAAGCAAACAGGATGAAACCTTCAAGGAATGTAGTTTTATGGCACATGAATAATATATGGTGAAAATATTGGCATCGACGAAATAACAGAAAGTAATGCGAATTTTTAAATTTTTGATGGAAAATATTCAACTCAATTTTATTCGAAAACGCTCTCATAGAATTTTTTCAAACTTTGCAGTCTTGAAGACATACATCTAGACTATAAGAGGCATACAGTCGTTTTAAAAGTTTAAGTCTAGACGTTGAGAAAATTACTAATATGCAAAAACCATGACGTCATCAGATCGTTGTTATGGTAACACTGATGTCAATCAAATCTACTTTTTTAGAAAGTTCATTTCATCTCTAGTAGCTATTTCAATTTAGGTTGTCGGATGAGAGCTTCAAGCATACGCAACGAGACCGCAAGGTACTTTGGGATTTTTATGTCCGTTGTCATAGAGAAATGAAAAATGTAAAAACGAAAAATGAAAAAAGGCCAATAGGAATTAGTTAGACATACAAATAACAATAGCCGCTGCACGCTTAATTTAAATTAACAATAGCAGCTGCACGCTTAATCGTGCCGCGTGCCGCTGTGAATGATGATTAAGCTAATTAACTCCTATTTGGCTTTTTTCATTTTTCTATGACAACGTTACTGCAATAGGCCATTTGCACGATGACGTCATATGACTACAACTACCAGAATCCTTCAGTTTTTTGTTTTGTAGTGCAAATTAGGGCTAGTGTTATTTAAACCGCACTGGGATTACAAAATTTAAATAAGAAAGGAAAAACGAAATGAATTCTGGTAGTTGTAGTTAAATGACGCCATCGTGCAAATGGCCTATTAGGTGTATACGATAAATTGACCAAAGCAATTTAAAATACCTCGTCCATACAGCGAAGGCAAACATTAATGGTGCTAACATATACCTCACTCATTGCACTAACAAACGCAAAAACCGCGAACTAAGCTAAGACCAATTTACAACTACCCATAGTTACTTGCGGTCTCGTTGCGTACGCTTGAAGCTCTCATCCGACAACCTAAATTGAAATAGCTGTATGTGTGAAGCAGCTTGCCTGACCGATCGCAGACAGTGAAGTATCAGCCGTTCAAAGTTCGGGTGTTATGTAGCCAAAAAACCCAGTCGAGCCACCTTAAGAAGGAATGTGCAGGAAACGTAAGCACACACATCCTCAATTCCTCAATATCCTCAATTCAGCCAAGAGAAGAAAGTGCTAAAATTTTCAAATAATGCCTTCCAAAGAAACACACGCTTTATAGCTTCAAGCGGACAGGATCGAAATTTCTATTGAAGAGCCAATAGAAAGCGAGGAAATTCGATCCACACCAAGGGTAGAAATACATATTTAGCCTGTTCCAGGCGTTCAAATAGTGGGGCAAGCACGAATAGTTTGGGAAGGCGCGAGGAAAAGCGAGCGACAATTCGCGCCTTTTCCAACTATTCGCGCTTTTCCCAGAACGCCTGGAACAGGCTAATACATATTTGAAAATTATGCCAAGCAGAAGGGTGTGAGGAAAAGTCAGACCCGGAAAACTCAGACCTCAGACCTCAGACCCGGCGGAAAACTCAGACCCAGCGGAAAACTCAGACCCCTCGAAATTACAAAAGAAATAAACTTCACCCATGATAATTCTTGTCACCTGGCGTAAAATGTTTTATTGTCATGCAATCACCCCACGAGTGCAGATTCACTTTGATTCAATTTGCTGCCAGAACAATTGAACTGTGATTCGATGACTAAATTACAGTTCAATTGTTCAGGCAGCATATTGAATCAAAGTGAATCTGCACTCGTGGGGTGAATGCGTGACAATAAAACATTTTACGCGAGGTGACAAGAATTGATCATGAGTGAAGTTTATTTCTTTTGTAATTTCAAGGGGTCTGAGTTTTCCGCCGGGTCTGAGGTCTGAGGTCTGAGTTTTCCGGGCATGAGTTTTCATCACACCCCTAGAAGAATGGTTTAACCGTTCTCAACAAAAATATGCGTTGCTAAAAAGGTAACAACTAGCAAATACAAACCCGGCAACTGATGAGGTTCGAGCGGGAGAAGCGAAACCATGGTCTTGCCTGAATGAAATAGTGGCGTAAACGAAGCAGTCGCCAGACTGTCAAAATTGCCAACGGAGGTTTTAGTATAAACAGCGAGCTCCACGCAGCTATAAAGCGTAGCAAAAGGAAGCTAAAATTAGAGCCTTGACTGAGACAAACTTCAACTCTCTACAAGTTGAATAGCTTATTAAGCTACAACTCTCTCTGCTATCTCTGCTATAAAGCTTGGATCTTGAAAATTAAAATCCTGCAAGGACAAATCTAAAATAGCTGGGCCCAGCGTGACATAAATAGCAGGAAAGACATTTACGGCCAACAGATCATTTCAGATCCTGTCATGTCCGGTATTTCATAGAGAAAAGTTAGAGAAATTCAAACCTTTCCTACATAAAAATCTACATGCCAATATTCATGGCGAAAACAACACAACAACCGCCAGGCAATAAAGGACGCTAAAATGAGGGCAAAATCTACAAGCCCAACACCACGGGAAACTACATACAACCGACAGACTTGACCTCTAGTCCATTGCACGCGGCTTTTGAAAGGTTTTAAAACTCAGTCTACACTCTACAGACCTCTACAGTCACTAAAATCCTCCTTAACAAACGGCTAAATGTAGAATACCCGTTCAAAACATATAGAAGGAGCAAATGGCATTAAAAACACGAGGTAAGAGTCGTGCAGTAAAGTTGGATGTTAAGTCAACAGTCCGATGTCGATAACTGTACAGTTGGATGTTGAGTCAATAGTCCGATGTTGACATCTGTAAAGTCCGATGTTGAGTCAATAGTCATGAATAGTCCTATGTCGATAACTGTAATGTCGGATGTTGAGCCAATAGTTCGATGTTGACAACTGTACAGTTGGATGTTGAGCCAATAGTCCGATGTTGACAACTGTAAAGTCCGATGTCGAGTCAATAGTCCGATGTCGATAACTGTAATGTCGGATGTTGAGCCAATAGTTCGATGTTGACAACTGTAAAGTCCGATGTTGACAACGGTAAAGTTGGATGTTGAGTTACAAGTTTGATTTTTGGCGGAGATGGAACACCATATAGTTGCACGTTTGTGTTTACATAAATCGAGAATAAATTTTATTGTGTTTATTGTGTTGACTTTTACTGTGTTGATCGACTTTGAACGGTTTGAGAGCCGCGATTGCAAACCCGGGATTTGTCAGTGATTTGTGTTTACAGAAATAGGGATGTTTGACATTTGACAACGAGTTGCTAATTATAGAAGCATGAGAACTGCAATTTTAACCAAACAAATTGGACAATCCCCCAGTACAATATTGGTTAACCATACAGTGTAAATGATATAACACATCTGCGTGTTTACATTTTAAGCTCACGTACGTTTGTACATTTTTTTATTACATTTGACATTTGGCCAGTCCAACAAGTCTTTACACTCTATTAAAGTATCCAACTTGGTCATAAAAATCACGTAAATCGCTGGCAGAAATCTCTTGAAGCGCACGGTAAATAGCTACATCGATATTAAATCTGAGGAGATCACGGTATTCATACCTATGTAACACAGTTTTCATTTTGTTAAAAACTAACTCAATGGGGGTAAGCTCCGGTGAATATACTGGAAGATATATAAGAGTGACTCCAAAACTGTCCAACCACTCAGCTAATGCTTGTCCTCCATCGAAACGGTGGAAAGCAACATTATCGACCACTATGATGTCTCCATATTCAAGAATTGGGTTCCCGTCAGGCTGCGTGAATTGGCTTGCCTCGTGGAAGAAATTCAAAAACTCCAATGTGTTGCTTGCTCCATTGAGGGTATTGGCGTACATTACTCCAAGGCCTACTCTGGGACCCAAAGTCGCCTAAAGTCGCCCAAAGTCGCCTTAAGTCGCCTTAAGTCGCTTAATTCCTAACAACGTTAATTAACCCAATATGATAAACGTTGCTATTTCTGGACTGACTTTGTTACAAAAATCCTCTGATGTGTCCTTATGGTGTTGTTCCAAACCTTCCATTACAATATATAGGGGCCTTCAGATCAGAGTACAAGTACAAGATTGACTATGACTGACTTTCGAATTTCAAACCAGTCATATTCCCAGAGCCCTCGCTTCTCCCTGGTGTCGCCCAGTAGAGAAGGAGGCTCTAGAAACAATATTGTTTTTTACATTTGATAATCTAAAGCATTAGCACTACTCACACTCTATCTCATACTCTGATCTGCAGGTCCCTAATATGAAAAGTACTACAGGTGGCAAATCTATATTAAGCATACAGGAAGTTGCCCCCTACCCTCCCCCCCCCCCCCCCAATTCTCTTTTCTACGAAACAATTTCCCCATTGATCCCACCCACTCACCACCCTCTTAACCCCCAACAGTTACAAGTAATAGCATCAAATTTCTCTGCATAAAACAAATGTATTTAATATTATTAGACATACAGATCACAAGAATAAAAGTTGTAATCACCAATAATAACCTTGTCACGTCTTTTAGCAACTACTCCATAGTGTTACACTCAGAAATAAATGTACGCCAGTAAATCCAGTTTTAAAATACATCTAGTTTTTTGGTAAGCTTAAAACTTACATTCTGCAAGTTACATGACTGTAAGCTCAAAAGTGTAACGCTATAAAGGTGCTTTTATATGTATTGAGTAAATCGTACGCTTACCCATCACAGACAGGTAAAGACAAAGTGACCATCTCGTCTAGTTCGTTTACCAACAACTTCTAGACATTTCATAGCATCCTCAGATATAAGCTTATTTTAAAGTCAAAGACCACACATCCAGCCAAATCGATACAGATTAATTGAAGTTAGAGAGCCAAGCAAGTACAAAAATTCCCTGTTGTTCTTGCAAGACAAGACTCTTCTTGTAAAACGCCTTATTACTTTGAAGTTGTTCCGCTGTTGGCAGAAAAGCTAGAAAACGAGACTCGCCATTTGAAGCAAGATGGCTGCCAAGGTTCAAGAAACTGTTTTGATCATGTGACTTGAAAGTTAACGACATCGCGTGATCTAGAAACGCGCTGGTCTGGCAAAAGTCACGCAATATTCAAACTGAAAGCACATCAATATTTGTCTCATAATATCACTGCCAGACACGGTATCCACTGTCATCACTGACTGGCTATCAGATTGTATTGCGGCAAGAAACCTCGTATCAAATACAGAATTCCAGGTAAGTTTACTGAGAGCACTTTTCGATGTTCGATGCGATCAAACGGAAACGACCCGGGCCGGGCTAATTTTTTTTTTACGCCCACTTCAAGATGGCGGCCACTTTCCGTGTGGTACTGGACACCACAAAAACGTTGAGAGTGGTACTGGACACTACAGAAATGATATTTTGACTTCCGGTAATTTAGTTCTCGAGTTTACGGGCTTCGGGGACTTTTTCTGGCCATTTTTCTCATTGATATTCTAGGTGGACACGAATTTATGTTGTTGACGTTCTCTGTTTATTGTCAAGTGTACGAATATAATAATATCTCTTCATTTCTTTGTGTAATTAAATTTGTCTGCTAATTTTGCTTTTGCCCAGCAAGGCAAAGTTCAAGTCTTCTGCAAATTTTACGCCAAAAGGCATTTCCAAGCGACTGCCGAAGAAGGGAAGATGTCAGCCATGTATAAAATGCCTAAAACACCCGACATTTTATAAGTGGGCGTAAAATCGAAAATGGATTCCGTTTTACGCCCACTTTTTCAAACGCACTGGAAACTGAGGGATGGACCATTTTACTTTGGAGTGGGTGGGGGGGGGGGGGGGGGGGGGAGGGGGGAAGTGCAATTTTTCTGAGCATGTTTTTTGAGGGGGTCTTCGAGGCTATGCAAGAATTTTTTCCGATTGTTCCAAACTTTTCTTTTCTTTGGCTCGTTATGCATGTTTTTTTTTTCACTACCTTTGCTGTCCGTGAAGTTTGTTGTGTATTTGCCCCCCCCCCCCCCCCCCCCCCCCCTCAAACGGGAAATATGTTAATAATGTCAAACAAAATGTTCGTTTTGGCGGGAATTTTTTCTTTCGCGGCAATTTGTCAGGGTCTTGGAAAATCTTTCCTTTTTCTCGTTAACACTTGTTTCCTTTTTCGACATGAGTATTCTCGGCTTAAAAAACGTGGGAAACACCTGCTACGTAAATGCGATTTTGCATTGCATTACCCACAACACCGCATTCGGATCCTTTATAAAGACATATTCCATTGAAGGACAACATGGCAAGTATAATTTTTATTCACATCTTCCTGGTCATATTAACTAGCAGTAACAACGGGGATTAAACTGTGAGTTCTACTTTTATCTAGTGATCCTTTTTTCATTTAGTTCATAACGCTGGAGGCCTGGGGTTTTGTATCCTGTGTGCTCTTAGCAATCATAGGAGAGCGTGCACCACAAACTGCAGCGAGAGGGCTGTTGTTCCTGATCAAATATTGGACAACTTGAAAGGTATAGTTACATAACTTTGCCGAAATTGGTGACGTAAGCTAATCAAAACGGAAAGTTAAAAACATTTAGTTCATTCTGTATATGCAGATCTCTCTCAAGTGTTTACCAGACGTGCAAATGGGACATACCATCAGCAAGATGCTCACGAGTTCTTTCTTGCAATGGCGGATGCCATAAGCACCAGTACTGTTTACAATAAGCTTAAGTAAGTCTCAATCAGTTCTATTTGTCAAAGAATAAAACATTAATCCATTTTACAATGATCAATAGTAGGTGCATGTCATCAACTGAAGTCTGATCATCTTTTTTCTCAGTTGAGCGTCTTGTTTCCTAGAAGAAATTGGAGGACAGAAAAAAAGAAAAGTAACTGTTTAAATGAGCACAGAAAATTCTACATAAAGCCGCTTTTTCTACATGAATAAGAGACATTTTTCATTTCACTCTGACATTTTCCAGCTCGAGGTAATTCTGCAGCATGAAGCAACTAGGAGTATTGGTACTCCCCCTGGATGGGATTCTAGTCCATCACAGGGTTACTCCCCCCCCCCTACCATCCCTGAGCATATATGTCACAAGATCCCATTTATACACCAGCTGGGTAAAGAGAGGCACCGATACATAAGAAAAAAGTGCTAGTTGCCCAAGACCACAACACACTGACCCCATGCAGCCAGCAGGGCTCCACCCGGACCGCTCTAACAGGAGTCCAAACCAATGACCATATTACGCCACAGTGTGCCTTGCACAATCCAGTTTGAGGGCCGGCTGTGGTTTAATATTGTTGCAATTCACATTAATTGACAAGTAAATTTCTTTATCCTCACAGTCTTAAACAACAGACAGCCACACCACTTGCATCACAACATACTGTTGGTGAAAAATATGCTTACACTTATGGTAAGAAGACGATACGACAACATATAAACTTAAATGATGAACTTCAACAGCTATAAATTAAACTTAGAAAGGCCATTCATTAAAAACTTTAATATTAATAAAATAGTAAATTACAACATGATAAGTACAACCAAAAATGAGAAAAGGCATTATTTCATTGCCTAACAATCTTAGAACAAAACTGAATCAACATTTAGAGTTTAGATAATAATTTCATATTGGAAACACTAATGAAGTGAAATTCTTTTAAGCAGTACAGCCAAAAGAAAGGATTAATGATAGCAATTAAACTAAGTTTACCTGTACTGCCTTACCGAGTACCGAGTATGAAAGCGACCAAGGGTTCAAAAAAGGAAGCACTCTCTCACAGCTAATATTGAAAAAAATCAACAAAATTGTGGAAAGTGGTGACAATCGCCAATTCACAGGCTGTCATTTCTTGGCAGACAGGACATTATGCTTGGAATGTGTTGTTCCAGAAAATATCCAAACCTGTTTTGGATCCCCTTCCTTACTGGAAATTCCAATTTAACTTCACACTTTCCTTTAAAAACTTTGGCTTTTGCAGGGGCGGATCTAGGGGGAGGGTGCAGGGGATGCGCACCCCCCCCCCCCCTGAGATGACCTAGTCTGCGTTGTTCGCTTTTAAAATTTGTTTACGTCACCCTTCAGTTACGTCATTCCTTAGAGGTGCACCCCCTCCTAAGAAAAATCCTGGATCCGCCCCTGTTTTGAGACCTGCACCTCCCCTTGCAATTTCCAATAATCTTCATAGGTCTGGATATTTTCTGGAACCACACAGACTCTCCTCATCATGCAGGTACCTAGGCCTGGCTACAGCTGTAGACGAGCAGTGAATGACTTAAGGACCAAGGCAAATTCAACCTTTTTTTATATTTGAAAATTCCCTTTGTTTCTGAGTGTTTGTCGACTAGCGGTCTTTCTGACACATTCATATAGTTTTGACTGTATGTCTTGCATTAAGATTGTAATGTTCCTGCCAGGCCCAATTAATTGGCATGTGGGTACTGAATTTGGCAGTGTTAGTGGTAATTATTGGTGCACAATTCACATTCAATTCACATTGGAAGACTTATCTTAGCTGTTTACTATACGGCTACTGTAAAAAGGTAACAATTTCTGTAAAAAGGTAAAATAATTTCCGTCGCACAATCATATTTACACAATTAAAACAGTGGTTGTATTTGTGACTTCAGTTTTGTAATGAGAAATCATAAGCATTAATTTTTTCAAGTTTTATAATTTGGGTTACCATAAAATGCATTCAATGTGACAAATGCTGTGTCAGGTCGTGTCAGTACAGCAGGACAACTAGTTGTCAGTTTAATAAAGCCTTTACAAGTTTAATTTACAAGTGTAGCCATTGTTTTAGAGGTTGAAAGCTACACTTTAAATTATACAATAAAAGAGTTTTTAATTATTAAATTCACCCCAGATCTGTTTGCGCACGTGGTTGACAACGGTGAAGCGGTGAATCCGTCGGTAAGCGTTTCGGTTTCAAAACAATGCATACCATTTACTTTTACTCTCTTCGTGATCAAGTGAAATCTATTAAATCGTTATATGTTCCAGAATACTTGGTGATCATTTATAGGTCACGTACCTTCTCCATCTATGAAGCCTTGCGAAGGGATTAAGTTGTGACATGTCTCGCTTTTTAGGATGGGCCGACCTCGCCTTATTGATACGACAGACACTAAAAAACAGATAGTGTTGTTAAATATTAGCACGATGAAGTTAAAATAAAAGCTTAAAACAACCTCTCATACAAATAAACACGTGGACGGTGGTAAGTTTTGGCGCGTATAAACTCATGAAATAAACACGACAACCTAATGCTTGTTATAGCATGAAACAGATCATTCCATTGAAATATCCAAATGAGACTTACCATTATATGTAACATTCATACAGTTCTTCGTATGAAGTCAGTGGACAGCAAAAACCTCGCAAACATGAGCTCGTTCGATCCTTCAATCCCAGACTGTTGTTTACGTTCATTGTTGCCGCGTCCAGCGTTTCGCACTCCCTTGCACGTGACAGCGGCCGTTTGAAAAAGTGGGCGTAAAACGGAATCCATTTTCGATTTTACGCCCACTTATAAAATGTCGGGTGTTTTAGGCATTTTATACATGGCTGACATCTTCCCTTCTTCGGCAGTCGCTTGGAAATGCGTTTCGGTGTAAAATTTGCAGAAGACTTGAACTTTGCCTTGCTGGGCAAAAGCAAAATTAGCAGCCAAATTTAATTACACAAAGAAATGAAGAGATATTATTATATTCGTACACTTGACAATAAACAGAGAACGTCAACATAAATTCGTATCCACCTAGAATATCAATGAGAAAAATGGCCAGAAAAAGTCCCCGAATTACCGGAAGTCAAAATATCATTTCTGTAGTGTCCAGTACCACTCTCAACTTTTTTGTGGTGTCCAGTACCACACGGAAAGTGGCCGCCATCTTGAAGTGGGCGTAAAAAAAAAATTTTTTTTTTTACGCCCACTTCAAGATGGCGGCCACTTTCCGTGTGGTACTGGACACCACAAAAAAGTTGATTCAAGATGGCGGCCACTTTCCGTGTGGTACTGGACACCACAAAAAAGTTGAGAGTGGTACTGGACACTACAGAAATGATATTTTGACTTCCGGTAATTTAGTTCTCGAGTTTACGGGCTTCGGGGACTTTTTCTGGTCATTTTTCTCATTGATATTCTAGGTGGACACGAATTTATGTTGTTGACGTTCTCTGTTTATTGTCAAGTGTACGAATATAATAATATCTCTTCATTTCTTTGTGTAATTAAATTTGTCTGCTAATTTTGCTTTTGCCCAGCAAGGCAAAGTTCAAGTCTTCCGCAAATTTTACGCCGAAACGCATTTCCAAGCGACTGTCGAAGAAGGGAAGATGTCAGCCATGTATAAAATGCCTAAAACACCCGACATTTTATAAGTGAGCGTAAAATCGAAAATGGATTCCGTTTTACGCCCACTTTCACTGGCGCACTGGAAACTGAGGGATGGACCATTTTACTTTAGAGTGGGGGGGGGGGGGGGGGGGGGGGGGAGGGGGGAAGTGCAATTTTTCTGAGCATGTTTTTTGAGGGGGTCTTCGAGGCTATGCAAGAATTTTTTCCGGGATTGTTCCATACTTTTCTTTTCTTTGGCTCGTTGTGCATGTTTTTTTTTTTTCACTACCTTTGCTGTCCGTGAAGTTTGTTGTGTATTTGCCCCCCCCCCCTCCCCCCTCAAACGGGAAATATGTTAATAATGTCAAAGAAAATGTTCGTTTTGGCGGGAATTTTTTCTTTCGCGGCAATTTGTCAGGGTCTTGGAAAATCTTTCCTTTTTCTCGTTAACACTTGTTTCCTTTTTCGACATGAGTATTCTCGGCTTAAAAAACGTGGGAAACACCTGCTACGTAAATGCGATTTTGCAATGCATTACCCACAACACCGCATTCGGATCCTTTATAAAGACATATTCCATTGAAGGACAACATGGCAAGTATAATTTTTATTCACATCTTCCTGGTCATATTAACTAGCAGTAACAACGGGGATTAAACTGTGAGTTCTACTTTTATCTAGTGATCCTTTTTTCATTTAGTTCATAACGCTAGAGGCTTGGGGTTTTGTATCATGTGTGCTCTTAGCAATCATAGGAGAGCGTGCACCACAAACTGCAGCGAGAGGGCTGTTGTTCCTGATCAAATATTGGACAACTTGAAAGGTATAGTTACATAACTTTGCCGAAATTGGTGACGTAAGCTAATCAAAACGGAAAGTTAAAAACATTTAGTTCATTCTGTATATGCAGATCTCTCTCAAGTGTTGACAAATGGGACATACCATCAGCAAGATGCTCACGAGTTCTTTCTTGCAATGGCGGAAGCCATAAGCACCAGTACTGTTTACAATAAGCTTAAGTAAGTCTCAATCAGTTCTATTTGTCAAAGAATAAAACATTAATCCATTTTACAATGATCAATAGTAAGTGCATGTCATCAACTGAAGTCTGATCATCTTTTTTCTCAGTGGAGCGTCTCGTTTCCTAGAAGAAATTGGAGGAGAAGTAATAAGTACAGGTTTGTTTAGACAAATTGAATACCATATAGCTATAGTACAGTCTTACAATTCCATAGGCGTTTTTGATCTGAGTAATACATTACTGAACAAGCTAGTTTGCTTAGGTTGAAATCTGATGGAAAATATAGGGTTCAGTTAAAATAAGAGGGGCTGACACATTCTGTGTTGAAATGACAGTTCTGTTAGGCTGATTAAGTCTGTTTTGTCAAAAGTACTTAATAGGATTTTTTAATTTCTTCCTGGAATCCTTAATTTGGGGGAAATGTTTTCTCGATGGGAACTGTGACTGGTCCCCCCCTCCCTTCAAACAATAGATTGAGTAGTGACTTTAAGATTACACTAACTTTTCAACTTCAGTTAAGTGCATGAAGTGTCAACATAGAAGTGCCAGTTCAATCCCTATGTTGGATTACAGCATTGACATATTTTACGGTAGGAGCATATAGTCAAATTTTGCCTGATGATAGTACAGTGTATATTGACAATGCATGGTTTACTGATCCCTCCCTTATTGAAATCTTTACTCTAATTATTATTAGTGTATAAATTATATGTTATTAGGGCTCTTTCACCTCACTGGTTGATGCAGTAAATGAGACTCTCCAGCCAGAGATTCTTGATGAAGAAAACAAATACTCCTGCGAAAGGTAAGACAACAACGAGAGCTTTAAATCCCCAGACACATTCTTTGATTTTGCATAAGGAAATAGGAAATTGAAAACTAGTGATGTGAGGTGCAATGCATGTTTCTGGAAAAGATGCTGGAAACAGCAGCAAACCTGTATTTAGTACCACCCCACTCCCACCAATTTAAAAATGGCTCTGAAAAACATCTTGATCTAAATAACAATGGTCAATTAAGTTTTTGGGAAAATTACATGTTTGTGGGAGACAAAAGATCTTGTTAGGTGATAGTGCAGTGGTGGGGTGCAGATGTTACATTTTGATATAATTTAACATAAGTTGTGTAATTGTGTACATGTAACTATCAGTTGGATTGTTTTGATACAACGAAAACACAAAGAAATTAAAATAAAAAGTTAAATTTGGACAAAAAAACAAAACAAACAAAACTAAAGGATCACTAAGAAATGTTCTTGTCATGAACAGGAGCCAAACAACTTTTACTTTTCCTAAGTACATGTACATACTTGTACAAATCATATGCTGTTTGGTCATGTGCAATTATAATGTCTACACATATATGTTAGATTAAGTCTTAGAAATTATGTTATTGCAACCTTAATTTTTATATGTACATTGAGTACCCTATTGAAAACCACTTAGAGTGACAGGACACCCATAATTATAAAGAACTGTATTATTATTATTATTATTATTATTATTATTATTATTATTATCTTGAAGGAGATTGTTTTTGAAAGAGTGCAAGCATACAATCTAGTACAAATGTTTGAGTTTATTACTATCACTCTTGAGACCTACCTTGAACAAAGACTACTGGCAGTTGCACATTTGAGGCTAGACAGCTACATTGCCTTGAAATTCAGGGGTCTGGCTGCAAACAATGTACCTCTTTCCAATATTCAACCATTCAATGTCAGTAAAGGGCAATACACTGTCAAAAGTTCATCAAAGGAAAATGTTTTGTATAATGTTGACATAAATCTGGGTTTATGTGAATGTTCAACAGGTGCACAAGGGAGGCTATGCAAACACCAAACAGCAACAATACAGAAATACCACCTCCATGGAATAAACATGGTACCTTTATCATCTGTTACTGGCAGACACCACTTTGCAGTGCTGGCACTTGGTAAAGACAATACTCAGCCATGTTCATTTTATGCCAGCCTTCATCAGAGGGATGCTCCAAATAAGGATTTTATGGAAAATGGTGTCAAGCTGGAAGATTCAACGTCTCAGCAATGTATGTCTGAAACAAATTTCAATGAAATCAAACTAAGTACCAGTCATGTTCCAATCCCCACAATCACTCTTGAGAACAAAGTTAAAGAAGTATGCAGTGACATCATTGAAAGGTTACAAGCCAATGATGAAAACTTTAATCAAGGGGTTCTCAAGTTTATAAGCAGATACGAAAAACTCAAAGAAGGAGGTCAAAGCAGCAGTGCAATACCAAGAATTGCTTCTGCATTACACAAATTTGGCAGTAACAACGGTCACAATTACCTGCACACAAACAAAAAAAGACTTGGCAAGAGAATTAAGGTTCAGTCGACAGCAGCAGGAAGAAGAAGAAAGGGAATAACTCGTGGAATGAGAAAAATGAAGCAAGGGAGGCCTCCCAAAGGATTCAAAAGAAAAATTTCTCAAGATGAAGACAGCGGAAGTGATGACTTTGACAGATATAGGTTCCGAGTACGAAAGCGACCAAGGGTTCAAAAAAGGAAGCACTCTCTCACAGCTAATATTGAAAAAAATCAACAAAATTGAGGAAAGTGGTGACCATCGCCAACTCACAGGCTGTCATTTCTTGGCAGACAGGACATTATGCTTGGAATGTGTTGTTCCAGAAAATATCCATACCTTATGATACAGAAAATGTTTTGGATCCCCTTCCTTACTGGAAATTCCAATTTAGCTTCACACTTTCCTTTAAAAACTTTGGCTTTTGAGACCTGCACCGCTCCCCTTGCAATTTCCAATAATCTTCATAGGTCTGGATATTTTCTGGAACCACACAGACTCTCCTCATCATGCAGGTACCTAGGCCTGGCTACAGCTGTAGACGAGCAGTGAATGACTTAAGGACCAAGGCAAATTCAACCTTTTTTATATTTGTAACACACTGCTTAATATTCCCTTTGTTTCCAAGTGTTTGTCGACTAGCGGTCTTTCTGACACATTCATAGTTTTGACTGTATGTCTTGCATTAAGATTGTAATGTTCCTGCCAGGCCCAATTAATTGGCATGGGGGTACTGAATTTGGCAGTGTTAGTGGTAATTATTGGTGCACAATTCACATTCCACTATTGGGTTAATTTCGTTTATTCTGTTTATAGTGTTTATAAAACAGGTTTGGAAGACTTATCTTAGCTGTTTACTATAGGTGGTTTTCATGTTACGTCATCGCCACCATGCTGGTGGACATAAACAATAGTTCTCTCATTAGCTCCTTTTGTTCGTCCACCAGCATTTGTTCGTTTCACTATTGTTATCTATGTCTCTAGAGATTGGTTGCAAACCACCTATACGGCTACTGTAAAAAGGTAACAATAATTTCTGTAAAAAGGTAAAATAATTTCTGTCGCACAATCATATTTACACAATTAAAACAGTGGTTGTATTTGTGACTTCAGTTTTGTAATGAGAAATCATAAGCATTTTTCAAGTTTTATAATTTGGGTTACCATAAAATGCATTCAATGTGACTGCTGTGTCAGGTCGTGTCAGTACAGCAGGACAACTAGTTGTCAGTTTAATAAAGCCTTTATAAGTGTAATTTACAAGTGTACTCATTGTTTTAGAGGTTGAAAACAAATTAGCTACACTTTAAATTTACAATATTATCATTATCTTTTAAAAAGAGTTTTATTAAATTCACCCCAGATCTGTTTGCGCACGTGGTTGACAACGGTGAAAGGAAGCGGTGAATCCGTCGGTAAGCGTTTCGGTTTCAAAACAATGCATGCCATTTACTTTCACTCTCTTCGTGATCAAGTGAAATCTATTAAATCGTTATATGTTCCAGAATACTTGGTGATTATTTATAGGTCACGTACCTTCTCCATCTGGCTTACGGTACTTTGCGAAACGAAACGAAACGAAACGAAATGGTACTTTGCGAAATGGTACTTTGCGAAATGGTACTTTGGTAGAACTAACTTCTACTAACCCGTTGGCGCGTTCTCTCATCTGGCTTCACTCCTGTTGTCACTCGTGTTGTCACTCGTGTTGTCACCGGCAGCATGGCTTCGATCGATCGTCATGGTGCTCTCTCCTTCCGAGTTCGAACGGAAAGGCCTCGGTCATTCCCGCGGAATTTCACCTCTCAGCGGTGGCCCGCTTCTCATAGCCGGGTAGGCTTATTCACAAGAAGCAACACTGTAACCGTACGTTCAGAATGAGAGTGCGTTGGCCGCCATCTTGTTTTGCGTGGCCACTGGAAAAATTAAAAAAGGGCCTTCGGACCGGACTTCAAACACTATGGACAATACGGATCGGACCCCAGATAAGACAACTGGTGTGCAGAGCTTATTCTGGCATCCAAGCACCAAGCAGATGGGATTGGATTCTTGTCCATTGCACACATTGTACGGCACTTTGCGAAACGAAACTAAATGGTACTTTGCGAAGTTTCCTTGACATTTCAGAAATAAACAATGAATTATTATTTTCTTAAGATTTGTTATTTCTAAAAAAAATGTTTGGAAAAACGCACAGCTCTAATGCTAGGGGCAGTGACTTCTTTAGGTATCTCAGTATAACATCGCGTTTTCTTAGCTTCATTCACCCGATAGTTTTCGATTTATTTTTTGTTGCGTGACAGTGAAAACGCTCTACTGGGGTTACGAATAAAACTCTGAAAATTACATATCTAAAGTACATCTCGCTCTGAATATCTTAATAAAGTTGAATGAAATGTTAATCGACTTATGTGTCGTGTTTTTGCCGGCGCGGGCCGTTTTAACCGTCTTCTTACCGAATTACTTTCGGCCGAAGGCCGGTCTCTTTAATATACCGAGCGTACGCAAGGCATTGCGTGACGAATTTTCCCGCGCTTTGGGGTCATGTGAGACAACCGGCGCTAGCGTCTACAAAGCCATGTGCTAGTTACAACATTGGTCTTCGGTGCTTTTTGATCTTTTGAAGCCCATCATGGCTTTCAAAATCCCTTTTATCGACGTCAAATCGTTTACAAAAGGTTACTTTCAAGATATACCTAATTTTGTTGTTCTTTTTGGAATTTCTTTATTGGTTTTAACGCGCGAGGCTATCTTTACAGTTCTAACGAAATGCTGCAAATTCTTTCGTATTACATCTTTTCTTATACCTTGTGATCATTTCCTGAAACCATGGCTCAATTTTTTTTTCGTTTCGCAAAGTGCCGTACAATGTGTGCAGTGGACAAGAATCCAATCCCATCTGCTTGGTGCTTGGATGCCAGAATAAGCTCTGCACACCAGTTGTCTAATCTGGGGTCCGATCCGTATTGTCCATAGTGTTTGAAGTCCGGTCCGAAGGCCCTTTTTTAATTTTTCCAGTGGCCACGCAAAACAAGATGGCGGCCACTCTCATTCTGAACGTACGGTTACAGTGTTGCTTCTTGTGAATAAGCCTACCCGGCTATGAGAAGCGGGCCACCGCTGAGAGGTGAAATTCCGCGGGAATGACCGAGGCCTTTCCGTTCGAACTCGGAGAGAGAGAGAGAGCACCATGACGATCGATCGAAGCCATGCTGCCGGTGACAACACGAGTGACACCACGAGTGACAACAGGAGTGAAGCCAGATGAGAGAACGCGCCAACGGGTTAGTAGAAGTTAGTTCTACCAAAGTACCATTTCGCAAAGTACCATTTCGCAAAGTACCATTTCGCAAAGTACCATTTCGCAAAGTACCATTTCGTTTCGTTTCGTTTCGTTTCGCAAAGTACCGTAAGCCTCTCCATCTTTAATAAATGAAGCCTTGCGAAAGGATTAAGTTGTGACATGTCTCGCTTTTTAGGTCAGGATGGGCCGACCTCTCCTTATTGATACGACAGACACTAAGAACAGATAGTATTGTTAAATATTAGCACGATGAAGTTAAAATAAAAGTTTAAAACAACCTCTCATACAAATAAACACGTGGACGGTGGTAAGTTTTGGCGCGTATAAACTCATGAAATAAACACGACAACCTAATGCTTGTTATAGCATGAAACAGATATCATTCCATTGAAATATCCAAATGAGACTTACCATTACATGTAACATTCATACAGTTCTTCGTATAAAGTCAGTGGACAACAAAAACCTCGCAAACATGAGCTCGTTCGATCCTTCAATCCCAGACTGTTGTTTACGTTCATTGTTACCGCGTCCAGCGTTTCGCAATCCCTTGCACGTGACAGCGGCTGTTTGAACGAGCGGATCCGTACGGATAGTTCGCAGTTGTTTCTCAGAAAGTAGTGCTATTTTGTCTTCGCTGTTACTGTTGTTGAGTTGAGAAATCGGGAGCAAACTGCAGTGGACATCACAGTGGATTTTTGTTTATTACATGTAATAAACAGAAACAATCTCAAATTCATCTTTTCTGTTCGCCAGACTGCGTGTCGCCAGATGTTTATATAAAAGAAGACAAAGAATAAGCATTTGGCGACACGCAGTCTGGCAACCACATCAAAACGAAAATTCTTTGCCTTCAATTGCAGCAAGGTCCACAAAGAAATTTTCCTTTATCTCTTTTATCACACGTCGGAATGTCTCATCATATCTTGTATCCACAGTCACGTACTACAGTGTTACAGTAATCAGCCAACAATTCCCTGCTTTGTTGCCGTATAAATTTTTACCAAAGTAGTCCTCGAAGAAATAGCGAGGCAATAATCATGTTTGCTTTCCAACAAGGCTGATAAATAATATTCTGTCGTGACAGTTTGAAAGTTCTTTACCGAAGAAACACCGCCAAACTGTGAGAAAACTTCCCAAAAACCTGCCTCGAACGTACACCACTTCACGCTCAAAAAAAAGTTTACGCATACACCGGAACTTTACGCATACGGCGGAAGTGACGATGATAGCTTGTTCAAGTAAGCTAAAATATTGTGTCCAACAGACAACAATACAAAGACACGTTGGGCTCAAGATATACTATTTCGCTTACATGAATAGCCGACCGCTCTCTCGAGTGCCCTCTAAACTTCGTAGTTGCTAAAGCAACTAAGAACTAAAAAGTGGGCGTAAAACGGAATCCATTTTCGATTTTACGCTCACTTATAAAATGTCGGGTGTTTTAGGCATTTTATACATGGCTGACATCTTCCCTTCTTCGACAGTCGCTTGGAAATGCGTTTCGGCGTAAAATTTGCAGAAGACTTGAACTTTGCCTTGCTGGGCAAAAGCAAAATTAGCAGACAAATTTAATTACACAAAGAAATGAAGAGATATTATTATATTCGTACACTTGACAATAAACAGAGAACGTCAACAACATAAATTCGTGTCCACCTAGAATATCAATGAGAAAAATGGCCAGAAAAAGTCCCCGAAGCCCGTAAACTCGAGAACTAAATTACCGGAAGTCAAAATATCATTTACCGGTCCTTTACCCAACATGATCTCCTCTCTGAATTAACGATTATCGTTAATTCTTAAATTGCTCCGAATTAATGATTATAGTTAATTCCGAACACTGTTCCCAGGACATTTCAGAAAAGAAGAAATAAAAAAAAACATGTTATTTGGACTACGGGATTCGAACCCGGAACTACCGCTACTAGGAACGTCTTCTTACCACTAGACTACCGAACAACAAGGCCGGGGGAAATTATATCTGCAAGATATTTATTTGAGTCTTACATAGAATATCATTGATCTACAGTGATTAGGCCTAAGCGCTGATTTCAAATGGTTAGCTTTTTGCTGAGGTTTGGTGATCAAGCTTTTTCATTTACTTTCTAAAATTATTTTTAAGCGAGTGATTTTATAGGCTTACTAAAGGGTGTAGAATAAGCACATGAATTTTATTATGTTAAAAAATTGAGGTTTGCTCAACCAGCAGCGTGGTGGTCCAGTGGTTAGACGAGAGGATAAGTCAGCGAAGGGTCGTAGGGTTGTAGGTTCGAGTCCTGTCCGAACACTAAGGATTGTTCTTTTTCAACAAAAATGCTGATTTCCCAGAATTCCTTTCAGACTGTCAGTGTTCGGAATTAACTATAATCGTTAATTCGGAGCAATTTAAGAATTAACGATAATCGTTAATTCAGAGAGGAGGACGGGTTGCCTTTACCACTCTCAACTTTTTTGTGGTGTCCAGTACCACACGGAAAGTGGCCGCCATCTTGAAGTGGGCGTAAAAAAAAAAATTAGCCCGGGCCGGACTGTGGCGGCACCGCGGCAGAACGTTTGCGCATGCGTAAACTTCAAGCACTTCCGGTCCGTTAAACACAACACTTCTGCATGAACCAACAGACCTAGATTTTCTAGATGCAATGATGAAAGGACCAAAACCGAAGAAAATTATGCTACGTACACGATCGGTTCTTGCATGAATACATTTCGAGATGGAGTGAAGACTTGTTTTTTTGTGAAAAAATGCGATGCAAAAATTATTTGTTCATATTTCGTTGTTGGTGCAAACACCAAACCCCTTGGTGCAAACGCTTGAAACTTGAACGATGAAAAAACTTTTCAACGAAACAAACTTTTTCTCTACCTTTGTTTTATAACTCTTACTTTTTGTTTTCAAACTTCGCGGTACGGGAGTTTTATGTTGTTTATGTTGTAGTTCATTTTTTATTTCAGGTAATTTTTGTTTTTCCTTTGTTTCAAATTCATGAACATATATTACCATACCCAAAAACAATGGAAAAATAAAAATTACCCGAGATAAAAACATTAACTACAACATTTACATGGGATTACAGTATGTCACCGGAAATGCGTAATTCACCGGATGCTCAGTTTTCTACTCATGCGCAGTGCGTTCTGCCGCGGTGTCGACTGTGGCACATGTTGAAAAGTTGGACGAAACCTGGTAACAAGTTTACGAAAGGGATTATGGATCAAAAGGAAAATGGCGGACGTACTCTGGCTTTCTTTTAGGGATGTACCGAAATATTAGTGACAGCTTTCAGGGCTAACATACCGCAAACAACCCAAATGATTCTCAATCGCGGGTAAAACGCTCCCCATTGCAAATTGCAAGTGCTTCGGATGAGCCGGTGTGTAAGCCTCAAGCAAGAATGTGCTTCAATTTATGATAAAGTGGCACATCCAAGTTTCCAGCAGCTCAGACTATTGTATGAGAAGCACAAAAGCCACAAGCTTTTGACCGGAGAGGAGCAAATTGGTTGGGTGCTAGGAAAGGATCAAAGGCTTTTGCAAGGAAGGCATGCCTGTTACCAAAGTTTCGAGCCAAGATACTGTAGATCGGGCAACTTGTGTTACTGTTGGTGATGCATTTACTATCTTTATAATTTGTGACATTGACAATTGGTATTGTTTTACTTTTGTTTTAGTCTGAATGGAAAACAATCCTTTCAGATTTTTTTTTCATAAGTGTTTTGTAAGTAAATTTAGGTTGTTTATAACTTTGTAACTATGGCAATAATGTATTTCCTCAAAATAAAGACAACCCATGATGGCATCTGAAGAAAATTGGCAATAATATTATTATAGAACATTCTTAAAATAATCTCATTGGAATAGCAATTGTTGCTTTCGAGATCAGAGACGTATATGATATTTTGAGGAAATAAAGTATTATTAAATACAGTTTATGGCATCTCACTCCCATTTGAGGCATCCACTGTGCATTCCAAATTTAAATTTGGTTAATAGTAGAGGCAGAAAAATATTAGTTTGCTTGCCAAGGCTGTTGCCTAACCAGAGCCCTATACCCTGAAATGCCCAAGGAATCACTCTGGGCCCCTAAATTTCTTGTTGTGACACTATTTCATATATTTTTCTTAATTCCTCAGCTTTTGGCCCTGTGACCAATGTGGCAACAACCTTGCTTGCTAGCTGGTGTTTAGGTCATTGTTGCATGTTTATTGTTAATGTATTGACTTCAGTGTGCAGGTCCATACCCACATCATGGGAGGTTATTAGAAATTCCTAGGGGGAGGGGGCAGAGGAGGGTCTTAAAAGCCACTAAACTGGAATTTGCAGAAGGGGGCAGGGGGCAGGGGGCAGGGGGGTTGGTGGAGCATTCAAACCAAAAACCTTCCATGGAGATAGTATGGATATTTTCTGAAACAATGCAGTATGGTGTACCATGATGATTCCCATTTTAGAAAAATGCCCATATATACCACAACTGTACTTGGTTTCACCTTAGCATCTCCACTTAAATCACTGAAGGTCACCTAAAATTGCCTTAAGTCGCTCAAAATCGCCCAAAGTCGCCTAAAATCGCCTTAAATCGCCCAAATCACCCTAAATTTTGGAGAAAATATGCTTAAATCGCCTAAAGTCGCCCAAAGTTACGGCGACTTTGGGTCCCAGAGTAGGCCTACTCCATTTAGTCCGCACAATAAAGTCAGAGTAACATTTGGCGTTTGTGAGTTCCTTATTGTTTCTACACAAGGTTGTCCCTTCACCGAGTGTCCGTACTTCGGGTTTGCGCAATCTGGCAATTTGAAGCCAGCTTCATCGAAAACTTTAACGCGAAAGGGATCTAGCATGCTCATGAAATTTACGTAGCTTTGGCAATAAGCGATGTTATCAAGGGTGAATTTTTCGGCTGCTGGCCTTATCATCTTTTTCCAAGTCATTTTCCCTTCTGGTAAGCGGTCTCAGACAGCACGTCCTATGGCAGAAATCGAAGCTGTTGCCGTAGAGGACGCCTCGATATTTTCTTTAATGTCCTTGTAAGTTATCGAAGGTCTACTTTTTATCAACAGCTGAACCAAATCTAGTTCTGGTTCCTCCAGCCTTTTCGGCTGACCCCTAGCTGCAGAACTGCGAGGGAGATTTTCTCTCGTTTGACAAAAGGTCTTCCATATGTTTGAAACTGTAACACCGCTCACTTTGTACTTTGATCCTATTGCTCTAAAACTTCCTGGGTAGAACTCTGTTGAAACATCTCCGCCTCCGCTCAAAATATCATCAATTATCAGTGACCTCGTATCCTTTCCAATTGATTTTCCATGTTGGAAAGTTCTTCCGTAAGCATTCATTTCAAGCAAAGTTGTTCTGCCCGCGTAAAGAAACAGAATGTCACATGACCAATTTGGGCGCTTTGAATGGTCACGTGGGCAAGTCCAAAATTCAAATGTTATCGATCGTTTTTTCCGGGGTGCTAACAGTTTAGTGATTTCGGTAGTATTTCGGCTTTTATTTTGCCAATGCGTGAAAACTACCTCCATCTTTATAGGATACGGCTTCCTACAGTAGCTGAATCCTACACCCTCTGATCACATCAAGTGAAATACAGTCAAAACTCCGCTAACTGACACCACTTGTAGGTAGCCTTCTAGTAACCACATCTCATCGTTCCTGGCCGATGAGAGGTAGCTGTATTTCCAGGCTATATGCCTGCATGGAGGATACATACAAAAAAGGAAGATAGAAAAAAATCTTCGGTTGGGCTGCATCCGTCTAAGAACTCTATCTAGAGTGCATGCTGATTAACCTCCATGCATTGTTTTTAGCCCTGTCAACATTGCTGTAATGTTTGTTCTTCTGAGAAAATCAAAAAAAGAAAGAAAAAGTATGAAGTAAAATATTATGATCCATTTATCGAAGGCCCTAAACACTTCAAAATCTTTCCAAAATCGACCAAATTATGTCAGTTGGGGCAGAAAGTCAGGTCTGTCATTGCTTTCTCAAGGTTCAGAAAGATCCTTATTTCCATAGTTTGCAAAGGGTTACTTGCCACAAGGGGGTGCGGGGCATTCCCCGACCGAAAATGTTTAAATATTATTGTAAAATTCATTAATAATTCATGAGTGATGACCAATCCAACAACAGTATTCAAGTCACATGTATACCTTTGTAAATCCCAATACATATATAAACTGTCTGAAAGCACGGGGAGGGTTTGAATAGGTAGCAGGGAAATGTTGGGGTTGATGAATGAATACAGAATATTAATTAGCTTCATTAGTATTCTGTATCTAGATACAGAATACTAATGCAGCTAATTAGTATTCTGTAACTGATACAGAATACTAATTATGTATATGTAACTCAGCCACAAGCGTCTTTGGAAAGCAACGAACAAGAGCCCCCTTCCTTTTATTTACTTTTCACTAAACAGAACATCATGAAACAGTTCATTAAAACTGTACGTTCTAATCTACTCAACTATTTAACATTCTTCGGTGACTAATTCTACTTTGAACGTTTTCCACCCTGCAGTTTCTCGCCTCCAAGGCTACAGTTTCATTTTCGGGTTTTTTGTTAGCCCTTGCCTGCTGCCACTGTTCAAATATTTTAACGGCCCACTTCGTGTTGTTTTTAGTGTTTTGGGGAGTCATATCCTTGAGCAGAGAACTTTCTTCCGATAAACTTTTCGGAGGACGAAAGCGCGTGGACGCCATTTCGCTCTTCTAAAATGAAATAAATGTTATGCTAATCCCTTTGCGTTCATCGGATTAACTTCATTCATGTAACAGCCAATCAAATTGAATGTAAACAACATTCTTCACACTTTGTATGACATTCATTTCACAAGTCAGATACAATATTCGCGTCCGATCTGTATGGGATTTACAATGGCTCGCCTTCGGCTCGCCATTGTAAATACCCATACAGATCTCCCGCTCATATTGTATCTATCACATAATACTTGCGGAGATGCTTTTCCCTGTAAAACGTGCTTTAAGCCTCAAAACGAAAGCCAAACCAAAACGAAAAAAGGAAAATAGGTTTTGGTTTTCCTTTCAAAATAGGAAAAAATGATGAAAGCCTAAAAAAGAAACAGTTAAAAATAGGAACTTGGTAGCCTACATGTACAAGAAAAACGTAGGCTTATAGGATCATAGAATAACACAACAAGCATTTATCTTTCCAGCAGACTTCCGTGTTACATCAGGGAGCCGTGAACAGATATGAGGGGCGATGGAAGGATTATAGGCAAACACCAAAATGGTCTTCTGTCAAAAAACAAAGAGAAGTGAGCTTCACAACATCTATCAAGACATACACACAGAGGCACTGAATTGACGAAAACAAATAAACGAATTTGATGTCAGGAAAAATATACCCCCAAGAGCTTAGCTAACATGGTGAAAAAGTTAAGACTCCGATTGTGTACTTCCAGCATGGAAGGATGAAGCAGGCTGGGTGTTTTGCTCGTCTTCGGGACAATCATTGAAAGTTTCTCCGTGTTACGAGCCTACGTTTCTTACCGACCCTCGACTTCGACCTGAAGTCTAGGCTTGCGCCGAAGCCCTCGCTGCGCATGCATGGATGAAAACAAGAAGCCCACATGCAAATTTGGTTGAAGGATCCGACTTAGAAAACGCCGGTTAAAAAGGCGTTTTGAACAAGGTAAGTGAAGGTTCTGATAGAGCAACCACGATAACATGTTAAGCGCGGGTCAAACAACTACGATAATTGGCTATTTGCATGATGACGTCATATGACTACAACTAACAGAATCCTTCAGTTCTTTGTTTTGTAGTGCAAATTAGGGCTATTGTTATTTAAACCGCACAGAGATTACAAAATTTAGATAAGAAAGGTAGTTTAGTAATTCTGGTAGTTGTAGTCAAATGACGCCATCGTGCAAATGGCCTATTGACGAGAATTCAAACTTTCGCTCCGGCTCGTTTGGCCTGACACTTTTATGTGCTCTTGACGACTCTCGTGTGCTTGAGGAAAGTTCTAATCCGCCATAATAAACTATTCTGAATCTGTTAAGTTTACACATTTTCTCATGATGACGTTTGACCGCTGTTCGTTGAAACGCACTCCATACTACGCTGTTGTTATTTGTTAACATTTTTGCTAGTTTAAACTTTGGAAATCTTAGAGGTTACAGGTTCTGACATAAATTTCACGTTATCTTCCACAGGAAAACGATGAACCCATTTCGGTGGCAGCATTTCTCTTTATACATGTATATTTTTTATATTTAATAAATACTCTATGAGCCGTAAATAAAATTATGTTCAGTTATTTTGTTTTGCTTACCTTTTTCTAATGTCGCAAATTAACCCTTTACTTTTTTGCGGTAGAAGACACTCATTTTGAATTACGACAAGTCTAAACCCCTTCGTCTTTAACCAGTGAAAACTAGCATCTTATCCTTGTAAATGAAGTAACGAAGTAGATTTGATGATACAGAAGTTCATTTTTATTACTATCACGTTATATAACTCGGTGGTTTACAGCAAATCCCACCAGCTGAGATTCTTACGAAGTTTATATTATATGCGAAGTTTCGAGAAGTTGTCTTTTATCAAAAATTCCGAGAAAGAAGAGACATTTTGTGTTTTCCATTTTTGTCTTTGTTTATCAACTGAATTTGAGTTATGCTTTTCAAAGCATAACTCCAATTATTATCAATATACGCGGCCAAATAAGAAACTGCCTTCGAGAAAACACGCGTGAGTGGCGGGCGATATTGAATTTGACGGACTGCAAACGCATTTACAGCCATGTTTCTGTTAAACATTTTTTTCTTATTAAGGAGGCTCGTACCCATTTCTCAAGTCCACACCCTTTCTATTTTCTATTTTTGCAAAACTTTAGCAAAAAATTTATTTGCATCGAACAGAACGCTCGATTGCTTTCCGAAGAATTTTCCGTAACATGCTAATAACTGGCTTGCGTTACGAAAAGCAATGACAACAGTACTTATAAATTTTTTGCTAAAGTTTTGCACGTGCATATGAAACTTGAAAACAATACTCGTGAATAATGAGGACGCTCACTTGTAAACACAAAATCTGCGGGAAAAAATTGGTACATTGGAGGCCCTATTTTATTGTCTTGCATGTCTTCAATGTCCTTGAAACTTGCAGGCCATACAAATTGATGATTAATCTCGAGATTGTCAAATTTAAAAAAAAAAATTATCTCGCGGTTTCCAAATTATCATCACATTTGTAGGCGTAGACCAAATTACATACAAAAATGGCAACAAGAGCAGCTGAAAAAAACATAAAACGTTGCATAAGTATATGGCCAGAATATCGCGTTTTATGGCTGAACTTAGTTGTGTTTATTTGAGACGCTTGTGATACCACCGATAATAGAAAAACAAAATATCGCTTTCTTCGAAGTAAAACACAAAACTAACAGGCTTTTCAAAGCATAACTCCAATTTAGAGATTAAAAATTTCACTAAAAATAAATTCTTAAAACGAACTGTGAGGAAAAAAAGGAAATTTTAATTCGTGTTCTCTAAAGTGTTTTTCTAAGAAATGATTAAAATGTAAATTATATTTTGTGGAAACAGTATCCATCGCAACTCCGTCAAACATCAGCCAATGCGGGGGGGAATATAAGCATAAAACGTTGCATAAGTATATGGCTAGAATATCGCGTTTTATGGCTGAACTTGAGACGCTTGTGATACCACCGATTATAGAAAAAAATATATATATATATATCGCTCTTTTCGAAGTAAAACACAAAACAGCACCATGTTAAGAGAGAATTCCAACCGAGGTGATGTCAATCTTTAGAGGTTAAACCCGTCAGGTATGGTAGGTTAAATGAATGTCTTGAGTTTGATTTTCTATTTTAAAAAAGTTATCCTATCATTGGCCGTTTTTATGCTAGAGACGTTAAAGTCGTCTAGACGCAATTAACGTCTCAGACGTTAAATGTGTCTGGTATAAAAATGGCCACAGGGAAAAAACACAAGATTTTCTAAAAACACCTGTTCTCGGAAGTGACTGGACCCGACTAAAGTCGTCCCCAAATAAATTTTAAGAGCACGAATATACAAATAGTATACTATACTCACCGATCTTACCCGCACCTATTTGAGTATGAGCGTTCTGCCGATCGCGCTTAGGATGTGAAACGGTAAACAAGCAACCGCCCCAGGGAGGGAGTGGTGGGTAAGACCTAAGCCGCGATCGACATGGGTTTATGAGGAAAGACTGGTGAGTATAGAACAGAGACTATGTGTAGACTACACAAGTACTAACTGGCGCGGTCTTTCCCGAAGTGAGTGGTGTTAATTAGCTCGGTCTCCTTTTATAGGTGCATGGGTAAGACCGCTGAGTATAGTATACTTGAGTATGGGCGTTCTGCCTCCGCGCGAGGGACATGTCTGGTGACACAACATGAAAACCACGAAACCCAGAGGTAGACAAAACCCCCAAACTCAAACCCCAAAGAAAAAGGGCCCAAACTGAAAATCGGACCAGGGACAAGGTTCTAGACTATGAGGAACAGCTAGCTGCCCGCGTAGGAGAGGATGGAGAGGACCGCTTCAAGCGCGAGTGTTCGTCTCCAGGAAACGCCTGGACAAAGTCCATCAGGTGATTGTAGTCACTATAAAGGCGGGAAGATTCTTTCACCGCACCCGATGAAGAGAAGGTTAACAAGTCCGCGGGTGCCCCCGCGCGCGCAATAGCCTCTCCTCGTACAACGGAGTCGACAAAGTCCGCTGGAATGTGGGCGTTGTTTGCCACCACCCCTCGAGCCGCGTCGAGTGGGCATCCGTCTGAATGGACCCAACGGATGGAGTTAGGTCGAACTGCTGCAGTATGCTAGAGAATAGACAAACAACCGGGGTAAGAGGGATGCGGCTCAAGGGGTGGCAGCTTTATGCCTCAGTAATCCGAGAGGGAATAAGATTCCCTTATAAAGCTGCCAACCTACAGTAGAGGAGGGGGGGGGGGGGGGGGGGAGAAACGCAAAAGACAAAAACGAAAAATGCACACAAAAATCTGATAAATTGACAAATGACAGCCTAAGAGCTACTTGAAAGGCTTGCCGCGCCCAGATTGGGAGTACGGCGAGAAGCGACCCCTATAAGCCTGGCTGCGTCTCATCCTATAGCAGAAAGGTGCCGTGTGGCCTGCAATGCCACAAAAATTGCAACGATATCTGGGGCTCCTGGAGGAATTCGTGGAGGATGTGGAAGGGGCTGGAACCTGAGCCGAGGGAGCTGACCTTTGCTGAACACGTAAGGCCTTGTCGACCTTGGCAATGGAATCCAAGACTTTGGCGTAGTCATGATCGCTGAATAAAGCGAGAAAATAGGCTTGGAATTGGTCGAGAGGTTTTTCGATCCGATCTCTGAGAGCTTGAGCCGCCGCAGCCAAGAAGGGGGCCTTGTAGTGTTTAGCTTCCCTCGCAGTGGCCACCAGATCGTCCGCCATCGAAAGAGCAATATATTTGTCAAAATCACACTTTCGCCTAAGACCGTAGGCGCCTAAACGGGAAAGGCCGACCTCAACACCATTTGGCTTCTGAGTGCTCTCAAGGGCTTCGATTCGTCTCAGTAAAGCGGCTACCTGATAATATAAGGGAAAAAACGAGCTATAAAAGCCCAAGGCGCCATGAAGAACAATAGCGCTCATGATCTCATGGACGACAAAGCGCAACACGGAATTATAACTGAAAGGGTACCAAGGAAATAAACATCGCACAAAAAATACATGAGCGGCGTGGGTTTAAAAACACGGTAAAAAATTTCCTATCACCCAAACAGGAATACAAAGTAAAACGAGCACCAGAGAGGCAAACGAGTAAATAACACGACGAAGGAAAGATCGGGTAAAAATTGCCGCCGAAAACAGTACGAATAAAATACCGGCACCTAAAGTTGGAAGTCATGGGAATACAAACCAATGAGAAAAAGGCATAAAAAACTGCTATAAATCCCTATGAGAACGAGGGAAAAGCGGGTACAAGTTACCGCCAAAGGATATGCAAAACGGATGCGCAACACAAAAATTTAAGCAATTATCCCACGACAAAAGGGAAAATAGAAAGCAAGAAAAATGCATAGACACCAAAAAGTGCCATAAGAAACAAACAAGGCAATTTTCTCATGGACAAAGGCGGGCACAAATTACCGCCAAAAGGATATGCAAAACGGATGTGCAGCACGAGAATTTTAGCGTCATGAAAAGATAAACGCGCCAATTGTCCCACGACAAAAAGGAAAAATAGAATGCAAGAAAAAATGCATAGATACCAAAAAGCGCCATGAGAAACAAAACAAGCCAATTTTCTCATGGGCAAAAGCGGGAACAAATTACCGCCAAAGGATAAGCAAAACGGATGTGTAACACAAGAATTTTAGCGCCATGGGAAGATAAACGTGCCAATTATCCCACGACAAAAAGGAAAAATGGAATGCAAGAAAAAATGCATAGACACCAAAAAGCGCCATGAGAAACAAAATAAGCCAATTTTCTCATAGACAAAAGCGGGAACAAATTACCGCCAAAGGATATGCAAAACGGATGTGTAACACAAGAATTTTAGCGCCATGGGAAGATAAACGTGCCAATTATCCCACGACAAAAAGGAAAATAGAATGCAAGAAAAAATGCATAGACACCAAAAAGCGCCATGAGAAACAAAACAAGCCAATTCTCTCATGGACAAAAGCGGGAACAAAATTACCGCCAAAGGATATGCAAAACGGAAGTGCAAACAAGAATTTTAGCGCCATGGGAAAAGAAAACGCGCCAATTATCCCATGACAAGAGGAAGATAGAAAGCAAGAAAAAATGCATCGACACCAGTAAAGCGCCATGAGAAACAAAACAAGCCAATTGTCTCATGGACAAAAGCGGGTCTGAATTACCGCCAAACGATATGCGAAAACAAAATTCGCATACGCAAAAAATTGAGCGTGACGAGCAAAAGGCAAAGGGAAAAACCGCCCCATGGTCTAAAGGATGCAACGAAACGAAAGCATCCAAGCAAAACCGGGTAAATAAAAAACCGTGTAACTAGCATTGTGGAGAGCGCGATAAAACACGCAGTAAAGGTTTGACAACAAACTTAAGATAACTACGGGAACGAAGAAATAAAAAACGGCCTGACAAAGGAGCGAATAAACTAGGAAAAATAGGGGAGAGAAAACAACAACAGTGACGTACGGCGAAAACCACAAAAACCTAGAGCCGAACAACGTGCGAGAGCGAAAAAAGGGGGGGGGGGGGGGGGGACGACGATATAGTGAGTAAATAAGATATCGAAACTTAAATTACTTAGCTGTGGAGCCGGCGGGACCTCTTGAGCATTAGGCGGATTAGCTTGGCCTTGAGCAGCGGCCGGGGCGATGATTTGCTCTACAGGAACATCCGGCTGTCTTGGGGCTTGTTCGACCATTTTGCTGTGAAGACCTATCTAGAAGTGCTAACGCGAAGGTCTTTCCCGAAGTGAGTGGTGTTAATTAGCTCGGTCTCTTTTTATAGGTGCATGGGTAAGACCGCTGAGTATAGGGCTAAATTCGTCCTCGTTAAGGACGTCCCGTTTTTATATATACTAGACGTATTTAACGTCTGAGACGTTAAAGTCGTCTGTTAAGCGCGTCTGAACGACGCACTTAAAAGAAAACGTTAAAGTCGTCAGACGTTAAGGCTATGTCTACACTATACCGGATAGCTCTTGCGCCGGCACGAAAACCATACCGGATAGGCCTTTCGTTCACACATGAAACGCTAGTTTCGAAACGATTTTTGTTCCGGAGCGCCGATGCGACGCGGCGCTCGTTAAAGTGAATCGTCACATATCGGATAGATTCTTGTGCCACTCTCTGGGGCAGTGTGAACAGGCCAATCGAACCGAACCGTAGCGGAAGTCAACAACTAGGAGCCGCAGGAGCGAGGATTGAAACTCACTGAAAAAGAAGTAAATATCCAGTTCTGGGTCGTTTCTGTTCACACCAGGCCGCAGTATTTTTCATGTCGACATGATAAGCTATCCGGTATAGTGTAGACATAGCCTAAATCCGTCTGGCTTATTTCCCGTTTTTATACTTGACGTTAAAGTCGTCTCGAGACGACTTTAACGTCTCAGACGATATTAACGTCTGTAGCATAAAAACGGCCATTAACGTCAGTTACTTTTTGAATCATCTAAAAAAAGGCACTGACAAAATTATGTATAATATACTTCCTATTTGACGCAAAACGTACGATCTGTGATCGGAGTAACATCGCGCAATGAAAGTTCACAATCTAGCTATGGGCCGATCCGCACTAGAGAAAAACTGTTTATTTAGAAAAATTTTAATTTTGTCCGAGACGAGAAGATCTTCAAAGGCACCGCCGGCAAAATTTGCCCAGGGTAAAAACTGGACAAAATCGACCAAATAAACAAAAATGTATTTTTCTTGCCAATCACTTGTCATAAACCTATTAGCCCTTCCACAAGTCTGTTAATTAAAGCAAGGTCTTGTGTTTGTTGTTGCGAAACCGAATTTTAGAAATTTGATTTCACGGCGAAAGATGGATCATACCCTGGGTGCCAGAGGGTTTTTTTTTTAGTGAAAACGCGCCGAGAAAAAAGCGAGCTTCTTCTAACCGTTTATGCGGTTAATTTCACTCGTGATGTTTAGAGAACGGACCTCTGGATCCAGGGTGGATGAATCCTGGCTTTTCGTGGAACTGAAATCCCATGGCAAACTTTGGGGTTCCGAATGAGCAGGCGGAAGCCTTTAGAAGATGGAATGTGCCTTCCTATCAAGACGATGCGGGGTCGGATAATGGAATCACTCTTTTCCGAAGAACCGCGTATGAAGCGCGCTTTGAGCCTGCGGACCGAAGATCCACGCTTGAGGCACGCTTTGAACCTGCGGACGTAGAGGTAGAGCCGGTGCAACAAAGCAGAGGAAAAGCGAAAGGTTACAGTAACGGAAAGCGCCGTACGACAAGTGGACAAACGAAGAGCAGAGTTTTCTTGTCGATTTGTGGAATAAATTACAGCGAAATATATAACATGGACGCTGTTTACAATTGTTGACAGATTTGTCAGACTGTAGACAAAAATTGTTTTACGTCATCTGTGCGGTACACGAAGTAAGACCCAAAAATAGTTTCGAGCGCGGATAAAAGCTTTTGCGACAAAAATTGTCACGACAAATTTTTTGCTTGGATTTTTCGAAGACAAATCCTAATTTGTCTGCTAGTGCGGATAGGGCCTATGGCTATAGGGAACCCACGCGTTTATTTAGAATGATCATAGAAGAAAGTTACACTGATGGACTTACGTGATGTTGTGGTTCAATCCAAATGTGCTGTTGTGTTTCAATCAAAATGTGCTGTTGCTTTTGTGCTGTTGAATTACCGGTGTTGAATAACTGAAATCAGCTTATGCCGGGATTTAAAGCAGCCAGAACGGTCCGATCAAATCCGTTGATACCGGGGTTGATACGATTTGTACCGGTTAACCAAGTACGTCATTATCGTATCCACGTAAGCCTGACACAACGATCGGAACAGCCGAAATGAAACGAATAAATAAATTGCAACGGAAGTTCTATGTGTAAATAAATTAAGTTTCCCCTAAATTTCCTGTGACAGCGACGGAAGTAAATGCGCTTAACCTCTGTTATGTTGCTTTGAAAATTCGCTGTGACACTGTGACAGCGACGGAAGTAAATGCGCTGCTATAAACCTCTGTCGTTTTGCTTGGAAAATTCGCTGTGACAGTGACGGAAGTAATTGCGCTGCTATCCTTTGTTGTTTTGCTTTGAAAATTCGCTATGACACTGTATCAGCGACGGAAGTAATTGCGCTGCTATCCTTTGTTGTTTTTCTTTGAAAATTCGCTGTGACACTGTGACAGCGACGGAAGTAAATGCGCTGCTACCCTTTGTTGTTTTTCTTTGAAAATTCGCTGTGACATTGTGACAACGACGGAAGTAAATAGTGTCCGAATACACCATTTGTGATACATGAAGTACATACTCAAGTTTGATTTCTCGCTTCGCTATTTTAAAAACGTAGGTTCTTGTTTGAGATTTGCGTTGTTGTCGTGTTTTAAAAATAGTTGAAGACTATGAAGATTCTTGAAAGATATTACTGAATCTAACGAACGACATTCGCATGGAACAGAGATATTATTTCCTGCTGCTCCATTCCCGGGTCCATTGAACGCCGAAAAGGTTCCTTCTACAGAAGAATACTTAATGTCACCGGTGATTGTATGGGATCCGTTGCTTCAGTGTTACGATATTTTCCAGAACGATTTATTTTGTACGGTGGCCCACAAGTGTCACGGCAAAACTAAAACTCACGGCAGAACAAACCAAACTCACGGCAGAACAAACCAAACTCACGGCAGAACAAACCAAACTCACGGCAGAACAAACCAAACTCACGGCAGAACAAACCAAACTCACGGCAGAACAAACCAAACTCACGGCAGAACAAACCAAACTCACGGCAGAACAAACCAAACTCACGGCAGAACAAACCAAACTCACGGCAGAACAAACAAAACTCACGGCAGAACAAACCAAACTCACGGCAGAACAAACCAAACTCACGGCAGAACAAACCAAACTCACGGCAGAACAAACCAAACTCACGGCAGAACAAACCAAACTCACGGCTGAACAAACCAAACTCACGGCAGAACAAACCAAACTCACGGCAGAACAAACCAAACTCACGGCAGAACAAACAAAACTCACGGCAGAACAAACAAAACTCACGGCAGAACAAACCAAACTCACGGCAGAACAAACAAAACTCACGGCAGAACAAACCAAACTCACGGCAGAACAAACCAAACTCACGGCAGAACAAACAAAACTCACGGCAGAACAAAGAAAGTTTTTCCACGGCGGAAGTGAAAAGCCACGGCGGAAGTAAAAAGCCACGGCGGAAGTAAAAAACCACGGCGGAAGTAAAAAGCCACGGCGGCAGTGAAAAACCACCGCTGACCAAAGGGCTTGTGGACTCGGGATTGGCGCTTACTTCGTTTCCCGCTTGTTTTGTCGCTTTATGTGAATATGTTTTGTTCCAAGTGTGGGACTGAGCTACCCGTAATAGCTCATTTTTGCCACAGTTGTGGAGAAGGTAAGTCTTTTTTGCTATTTCAGGCCATAACTTTAGATTAAAGGCCACATTGACTGAAAAACTGGCGGTGAATCCCGGATAATTATGGACATGCCACATGCACACGGTGAAGCCCACCCTGCTTCCCCTATACTTGGTCAGAGTTATTGGCCTTCCTGTCATGTTATGAAAGTCTTCAGGAAGGATAAACCCAATCAAATTCGTCAGCTCAGTGCTGGATACGCAGTGGATACGTCAGTCGGTCATCGAACATTGCCCGAGCACCAAGTATAGGGGAAGCAGGGTGGGCTTCGTGTGCATGTGGCATGTCCATAATTATCCGGGATTCACCGCCAGTTTTTCAGTCAATGTGGCCTTTAATCTAAAGTTATGGCCTGAAATAGCAAAAAAGACTTACCTTCTCCACAACTGTGGCAAAAATGAGCTATTACGGGTAGCTCAGTCCCACACTTGGAACAAAACATATTCACATAAAGCGACAAAACAAGCGGGAAACGAAGTAAGCGCCAATCCCGAGTCCACAAGCCCTTTGGTCAGCGGTGGTTTTTCACTGCCGCCGTGGCTTTTTACTTCCGCCGTGGTTTTTTACTTCCGCCGTGGCTTTTTACTTCCGCCGTGGCTTTTCACTTCCGCCGTGGAAAAACTTTCTTTGTTCTGCCGTGAGTTTTGTTTGTTCTGCCGTGAGTTTGGTTTGTTCTGCCGTGAGTTTGGTTTGTTCTGCCGTGAGTTTGGTTTGTTCTGCCGTGAGTTTTGTTTGTTCTGCCGTGAGTTTGGTTTGTTCTGCCGTGAGTTTTAGTTTTGCCGTGACACTTGTGGGCCACCGTAATTTTGTCCTCATGAGAGCCACGCTACTCAACCTTCTTTGCTGGTATCCAAGAAATGGAAAGATGGGCTTTTTGACAGGCACCTTTCGCGAAAGATATATGGTGTTGTTGATGAGTCGAGTGCATGTTTGCTCACATGATTATATATACTTATAGTAACAAAATTCGTTATTTAATTTGTCTATGTACGTATTAAAACTTTTGGTAGCCGTTATCTCCGTCGTAAAATTTAAACATTTACTTATCTACCGACCTGGATGTAGCCACTAACGGCTACCTCATGGTCGGAATATATTCTATGGACCTCAAGGTAGCCACAAACCCAATGACGTAACGGCTACCTTTGGATCGGAATACATAGAATAGACCTACATGTAGAGGCAGCCACTAACCAAATGACTTGACGGCTACCTTGGGGTCGGGATATATAATATGGACCTCAAGGTAGCCACTAACCAATGACTTCATGGCTACCTTGGGGTCGGAATATATAGAATGGACCTCAAGGTAGCCACTAACCAATGACTTAACGGATACTTTGTGGTCGGAATAATGATATAGAAGATATAGAAGTCATAGAATGGACCTCAAGGTAGCCACTGACCAATGACTTAACAGCTACCTTGGAGTCGGAATATATAGAATGGACCTCAAGGTAGCCACTAACCCAATGACTTAACGGCTACCTAGTGGTCGGAATATATAGAATGGACCTCAAGGCAGCCACTAACCCAATGACTTAACGGCTACCTTGGGGTCGGAATATATAGAATGGACCTCAAGGTAGCCACTAACCAATGACTTATCAGCTACCTTGGGGTCGGAATATATAGAATGGACCTCAAGGTAGCCACTAACCAATGACTTAACAGCTACCTTGGGGTCGGAATATATAGAATGGACCTCAAGGTAGCCACTAACCAATGACTTATCAGCTACCTTGGGGTCGGAATATATAGAATGGACCTCAAGGCAGCCACTAACCAATGACTTAACAGCTACCTTGGGGTCGGAATATATAGAATGGACCTCAAGGCAGCCACTAACTGACTTAACGGCTACCTTGGGGTCGGAATATATAGAATGGACCTCAAGGCAGCCACTAACCAATGACTTATCAGCTACCTTGGGGTCGGAATATATAGAATGGACCTCAAGGTAGCCACTAACCAATGACTTAACAGTTACCTTGGGGTCGGAATATATAGAATGGACCTCAAGGTAGCCACTAACCAATGACTTATCAGCTACCTTGGGGTCGGAATATATAGAATGGACCTCCAGGTAGTCACTAACCAATGACTTAACGGCTACCTTGGGGTCGGAATATATATACTATGAACCTCAAGGTAGCCACTAACCCTGTGACTTAATGTTCGGCTACCCTTTCCAAATACCTCACTCGGCAGGCGTTGGGAGGGGGAAGGGGGTGGTGTGGGGTTAGCAGCCGAACGAGTAGGAGTTATACATGCATTTAGTTAAAAGTTAAACAAAAAAACAGTATATAAACGATATGCTAAGAAAGTGTTTTTATTCCCTTATCTGTCATCTGCTGATCCTTGCCCTCTTTCTAACCTTATAACCCATAGTCATGAAACTCTCTTTTTGTGTGAAAATGAAACTATCATTTTGTGTGAAATTATACAGATATTATTTTAGTGGAAATGTGCTGATATTTTGCAATTTATTCAAACATTTAGGTGCTCACATTCCTTTGAAGTTCCATAATCTTATACCAACATGCAGTGCGGTGACATCAACTCTCGACTCGACAATACAATGGCCCGCAAACAAAAGGAAAAACCTTTTTAGAGCCATTCTCCGTCAAGCGTGAACAGTAATCCACACGACTGAACTGAACATTTTAATATTTCCTTGAAACGTCGAGATTTGAATGAAACCTTAAAGATCTCTCTGGAAAACTTTTTGAAAGTCACGAGTTCTCTGGAGTAGTATTGGGCGAGCAGAGCCTAGCACCCCCCCTCCTCCCCCCCTCCCAGGTCACGCTCGGCTTGCTCCGCTCGCCATTTTTTTATTGCGGCTCGCTCTCCTGACTCGTCCCCAGCTGTCTCTCTTGACAAGACGCGGGAGACGCGCGCGGGGAATAGACACGGAACGATGAACGAGGGACGCGTGACCGAGGGAAGTGCGATGGGTGATTCAACCCTCGCGCTCCCCTCAGCCTAGCCCGCGCGCAGACGTATCCGATTTCCAATACGTCTGCGCGCAGGCTACCCTCGGCCGCGCTTCTGTCGTTAACTCAAGGACGACTGGGGATGAATTAGACTCGCTCTTCACAAGAGAACTTGTTCACAGGTTATTGTAGAGAAGTCTAACTTGTGATCGCACAAGGTCGCGTTTTATGTGCCTCAGTTATAATAAATACACACTGCAAGAGAAAAAAGGCGACGATGGGTTTCAAATGGCTAGTAAAGTTATTAGACAATTTTATATATTTTATCACATGGGCGACATAATCATCAGGTTACATCAGTTCGAATTTCACCAGTTCGGATTTCACCAGGCCTGTTGTATAATTAAGGAGTACTCTTGTGCGGAATACGTCTAGTAAGCTCTCCTTAGCGTTAAGTGTTTTCAATCCGGAGCGTGTTCGCGAATTGTTTAGTGCTTCATTAGTGCTTTAGTGTGTGTTTAGATGAAAAGGTAGCCATGAAGTCATTGGTTAGTGGCGACCTTGAGGTCCATATTATATATTCCAACCCCAAGGTAGCCGTTAAGTCATTGGGTTAGTGGCTGCCTCTAAGTCCATTCTATATATCCCGACCCCAAGGTAGCCGTCAAGTCATTTGGTTAGTGGCTGCCTCTAGGTCCATTCTATATATCCCGACCCCAAGGTAGCCGTCAAGTCATTTGGTTAGTGGCTGCCTCTAGGTCCATTCTATATATCCCGACCCCAAGGTAGCCGTCAAGTCATTTGGTTAGTGGCTGCCTCTAGGTCTATTCTATTTATTCCGATCCAAAGGTAGCCGTTAAGTCATTGGGTTTGTGGCTACCTGGAGGTCCACAGAATATATTCCGACCTCGAGGTAGCCGTTAAGTCATTGGATTGGTGGCTACCTCCAGGTCGGTAGATAAGTAAATGTTTAAATTTTACGACGGAGATAACGGCTACCAAAAGTTTTAATACGTATATAGACAAATTAAATAACGAATTTTGTTACTATAATCATGTGAGCAAACATACACTCGACTCATCAACAACACAGCAGGAAATAATATCTCTGTTCCATGCGAATGTTGTTCGTAAGATTCAGCAATATCTTTCAAGAATCTTCATATAGTCTTAAACTATTATTAAAACACGACAACAACGCCAATCTCAAACAAGAACCTACGTTTTTAAAATAGCGAAGCGAGAAATCAAACTTGAGTATGTACTTCATGTATCACAAATGGTGTATTCGGACACTATTTACTTCCGTCGCTGTCACAGCGCATTTTCAAAGCAAAACAACAAAGGGTAGCAGCGCATTTACTTCCGTCGCTGTCACAGCGCATTTTCAAAGCAAAACAACAAAGCTTAGCAGCGCATTAACTTCCGTCGCTGTAGTAGGGGGGGTTCACACTAGACATTTCAAGTGCACTTGAAACACACTTGTGTGTGAACGGATCAAAACGGGTCTTGTTACACTTGACTGATCGTACTTAGTCGCCACGGAAACCTCAAAACTTCAAAGAGCCGAAGTGCACTCTCAAGCATGGTCTCGACCTTACTTAAGAGTGCACTTATCCAATCAAAACGTCGGAAGCTAATAACCAACCTGTCAGTCATCTGGAGCGACAAATTTCATTCCCGCGTGAGCAAGGCAGAGTTTTGTAGTCCACTATCGAGAGCTAGTAGAATGGCATTTTATCAACAGTCATCGGAGGATGATCTCTTCGACTTAAATTTAATGTACGTACTGTTTTAAATCCTTTGCTTTGCTTTATATCCTTCTTGTATCATTTTAGTCTTAGGAGCAAGTAAAGAAATTTCATGATTTCTCTTTTAATTTGACAGGCACAACGTTGATGTCAGACTTGGTGCTGGAAGCGAAAGGAGATATGTTCCACTAAGAGCTCCTTCTTGTAGTTTTCAACCCATTCGCAGTGATTCGCCAAATCCAGTTCTTTCTCTTCAACCCGTTCAAGGACGCTTTTCTTGTTCACCGGTACTATACGATCATGATGTACGCCTTGATGAATTTAACACTCCCATAGCGACCGGCCGGGCTGCAGCCTCTCAGAAGACACAGAAATCACAGGCCACTACTAAAAAAAAGTTTAAACAACCAAAAGACTGTCGATTGGACAAGAGAAGAAACGGAAGAACTATTGCAGGCGTGGGGACCGAAGTTCGAAGAATTGATGAAGGTTTCGACTAAGGCGCGTGGGAGGATCTGGAGTGAAATAAACAACAAGTATAAAGAGCAGTTTATTGAAAGCGTGAGAACCTTGCCTCAGCTCAAAAAAAGAATTCAAAACCTCGAATACGAATTTAAAAACTTAAAGGTACGAGTTCAAAAGACAGGCGAGGAGGGTTTTAAGAAGATTAAACAAGGTTTCCCCGGGTGCTTAACATTTAACCAAAAATCCCGGTAATTTCGGTTGGATCGGAAAGCAAATGGAACAGTAATTTTTCGGGAATTTCGGTTGGAAATTGAGGACTACGTTTTCAGGTAGTCCGTTCATCCCGGTTGGTACGAACCGTCGGAAAATTCTGTTCCATTTGACCATTTTCTTTTCCGTTTTTTCTCGTCGAAAAACACCCTAAAAGATACCAGAATCTTGTTTGATAGGCGTGGCTCAAACATATTTTTACTTCTAAGAGGTACCAATTTTATACAACACAAGGCATATTCTGTCATATTTTTTCAGCTCAATACCCTAAAAAGTACCGCGATAATTCTAACCAGTCATTTTCAACCTCGTCCCCAGGGTCTCTCTTCTACCCGTCCCCAGGGGGCGGAAGGGGAGGACCCTGGGAACGACGTTGGGTAATTTTAGATTTCAGTACCCTAAGCGGTACCAATCTACAAATTTTGACCCCTAAAAAGTACAACGAGCACTCCCGTCATTTTTCATATCGGAGTCCACCCCCGGGTTTTACAGGTGCCCACTTTGTAGCTGTTACAGGTGGTTCGGATTGTGGAGAGTGGGTCGAAAGGTAACTCGCAGCAGACAGGACTCTTTCACTCCTTTTTTAAACAACAAGCTTTATTTGCATGACCATTAATCGTTACAGTGTTGCAATAGTGTAAGATAATATAGACTGAAAGCCAACAAACAAACAAAAAAACATAAATTAAACAGATTACAATGAATAATGAATTAAATCGTACTAGACTGGACTGATAACAATTAGCTTTGCTGATCCAAACAGGAAGAAATGAACTTTAACAGCTGCATGTTAATAAAATAATCAGCGAAATTTATCAATTCTATAATCAATTCATTGAGTGGTAACTGCTTGAAATTCGGCAATCGATTTTACCTTTGTAAAGCGTGAAAAATAATTCAATTTCCATTGGCTACGAGCGGTAGCTGATTCCTACACCCTGATCACAGTCGAAACTACGCTAATTGACATACTGTAAGGCACAAGGTTCTTAAGTTGAAAGTGACAATGACTTTTTCTGTTAGCCAAGTGTAAACTATAGAAATTTTTGTCATTTTAGAATAACAACGTTGGTTCATAGAAAACGGGTTGTCATTAAAGAAGAATAGCATAACATATAAACATTTCTCTTTAAGGCAGACTCGAGCGCCACCTCAGGGATCCAAGAACAGACGTGTGGGACGATGGAAGAATTATCTAAAAGGAAACATGTTCTTCTGTCGAACAACAAGGGGATTTTAGTCAAACCAATGTATTTCTCACGCTCAAGACGTACTGAACTGACAAATGCAGACTGTCGACAGAAATAAGGATTTTGAGGTCAGGAAAAACGTTCTCGAAAAGAACGTAGCTAACAAGATGGCAAAGTCAACGGTTTTGATGTTCTTAATAGACTCCGACAGTGTACTTTGAGAATAAAAAGATAAGGCAAGCTGAGCGTTTTACTCGTCTTTGGGGTAATTCTGACAGTTTTAACGTTTTACCTGACTTTCGGCTTTCACCTATAGTTCCATGCATGCAACCGAGTCTCGCATTGCGCATGTATCAACTGGTAGGAAGTAAGGTGCGTATTTCAAGTGAAGCTTGTATGAAAGAACTCAGGAAAAAATACAACAAGCAAATAACAAAAAGCCAAGGTAAGTGAAGAAACTCTAAGAGCAATCACAATATTTCGTTTATTGTATGTGGTCTATGTGCATTCTTGCCAACGCTAAGTGTTTCAAACAAGAACTGATTCAAACCAATGTCAATTCCATTTAACGAACAACATAGACAGACTAAGTTTACGCCAGGATTTTTAGTTACTTTATTTATACTGCCGGAAAACGAAGTGCTTCTTTCGAAAAGTGAGATCTGACCTTGAAATTACTTTAGAATGTTGTGCTATTCACCGGGTAACTCAACGACTCGGTGATCGTTAACAAGTTCTTCTACGAATCTGTACACATATGGAAGTCTGAGATTTTGCGGTAAAGCTTGCAACACTATGTTCACTAAATACGATTTTGCGTGTCGTAAAACCCAAAAATTACATAAACCTCCAAACGCTTCCACTGACTTGCTTGTATAACAAGTTGCTGGAGCATATATCTACTTATGGTATACAGTGTAATCACGATTTTGCGAACCTCCTAGGGAAACGGAATGGTTCGAATAATCGAGGGTTCGAGAAATCGGGATTCCACTGTATAAACAACAGCGTGTTTGCTCTGTATTTGACTGTGAAAATTACGCAAGGGAAATAAATAAAAGAAACTTAAAACAATTGCCGTTACAACTTACGGCAAATAGCTCAGTTTTTTTTTTGTATTCTAAGAAAAGCAAATAACGAAATGTTCGCTGCATCTCAGGAATTTGCTGTTTACTTCGAGGCACATTCCACAGAGTGTGACCTAGTTTACTGTGTTATTGTTAAGACACTGCTGGGAACCATTTTTTTATTCACCTTAAAAGAGTTAATAATCCTTTCCTTTTTCAAGCTTAATGAAATGAACAATTACCGCGGATCATACTGAAATGGCAGAAAGCAGTCATCCCTTAAATTTGGCATGAACCGCAAATATTTACTGTTCATTGTCCACTTTCCGTTCATATACCCTTCATAAAAGCTCTATTAAGCCCCCGGGAGCTTATTTATTACAGGCCTCGAGAAGGCTAGCCTCTGCACACATATGGAAGTCTGAGTTTTTGCGGTAAAGCTTGCAACACTATGTTCGCTAATAAGATTATGCGCGTCTTAAAACTCAGAAATGACTCTAAGCTACAACAGATACCATGCACCTCTTCAGAACCAGCTCCAAACGCTTACCCTAAACATTACACATTGACCAAAGTTAACGTTATTAGCACTGATAATGTCTCATTTCGTGACCATTTCGTAGGGCAACCTCCCTACTAATTTTAATACCTTGTGTTCGCATAGATTCGATTATTAGTAGCATTTACGGAACAGCTTGAGATAAACAGCTTTCAACTCACTTTAGCTCTTCACACTCAAACACGTCCGATATTGTAGACTAGACTGTCAGCAATAATTTAAAGAACGTATTAGTTTGGACCACATAGGATGTATCAAGCTTGTATTACAGATTAACGACTCTCTTTTCCCGCGCGCCTGCCTCGCCCCCAGTTTCGCGCGGCCATTATCCGTTCGCTAATGTTTTTTCGTTTCTCGCTCGACGGACTAAGCTGGGAAAGAGAGACTGCTCGTAGTCTAAGATTAACCCAGCTGGTCTCTTTAACGCCATATATCCTTATCAAGAACAACAAACGTAACCTTTCGCTTTTATCCGCTTTTAACTTTTAACCGTGAGCTTTTCAAGTGGTTTGTGAGTGTAGCCTGCGGCAAAGTGTTATTGACGTCATATCAGTTGACATAGCAACTTCAAGCTCATGGATGAATTGGATTTATTTATAACAAAAGAAAAGGAAAATGACGAAACGAAACATATCAAGTAAAAGGAACTTACATTATTGCCGGATTTGGCGAGAGTTCCATTTGTAAAAATATCAAATTTAGTTATCATGCCTACAATAGGATCGAAGAATAAGAACAAATTGGTGATCTCGTTAAATGCAATGTAGTTTGGTTTCAGCTATAAGTAGGCAATCTATCTTACGCGATTAAATTATATTTTGACTAAGGTAGTCACGCAAACAACCCTGTCATAATTAAGATTTGCAAGCACGGTTATGACGTAACGTCGCATTTCTTGCTTCATTAGTACAGTCGGGCTGCTTGGCTACAACCAGACATAAATTCGATCGTCAGAAAAGTGCGCTTTTCAAGTGGTTTGTAGCCTGCGGCAAAGTGTTATTGACGTCATATCAGTTGACATAGCAACTTCAAGCTTATGGATGAATTGGATTTATTTATAACACAAGAGGCTAAACATAGCCTATACTCATGCGCATGAGACTCTAAGACACGTTGATTGAAGCAACTAATTTTTCTGTAAGAGAATTTAGTTTTATCGACTGGGTCGATAAGGTAAATTGACCACCGTAAAAAGATTCAAATAGCTAACGTTTCGAGCGCTAGCCCTTCGTCGGAGCGAATCAAGGAATTGTGGGTAGTGTGTGGTTTAAAATAGTAAGCGGTGGAGCTACGCTATTGGTGGAAATTTGCTGACGTGAAAAACAAATGTAAATTAGTTGAATGAAAAGCGTTCGTTGATTCCGTGGGGTTTGAGAGTGCCGATTTGAAAGATGATTTTTTGTTCTAGGTTTTTACGGCTTTCTGTGTTACCCTGGTGTAGGGAAAGGCCGCAGATTGTCATGTGTTGTTTAGAATGGTTAGTAAGATTAAAATGGCGCGCGACTGGTTTGGATGCGTCTTTGTCATTTTTTTCAACGTCTCGGAGATGTTCACGAAAACGGTCGCCCAGTCTCCTCCCTGTTTCGCCAATGTATATCTTTTTGCAAAAAGTACCATTCTCGTCCCCAGAGCCGCTTGACCCTCTTAACCGCCGGAGCCTGAGTACGAGGGTCAAGGGGCTCTGGGGACGCAGGATTTGATTGGCTAGTTTCAAAACAATAAAATCGAAAACGGAAGTAAAATTTCTGGCATGGTGCAGCTGATTTGTTTTCGCGCGGACGGCGCGAAAAATAAAACCTGGGGAAAACAGCAAAGAAAATAATTTTCGCAATGGAGATGTTCAGCGAAGATTCTCCGCGGAAACCGACTTTGTAGGACATGTAATCGAACTGTTTTAAAAAGAAATCACCCTGTTAATTTATTTGGGGAGAAAATGAACTCCGAGGTAATGCAAGTCCTAGAATTTTTTTTCCGGAGAAAAGTTTCGATTGAGGATAACTTTCCAAAAAAACTTTGTCAGCCATGCTTTCGCAAGGTGATCAGTTTCGTAGAATTCAAGTCAATGACTCAAGCAAGTCTTTCTTTACAAGAGCAAACTCTAGCGACAGCAAAAGTTAAAAGACTTCGCAGTTGTCAGCAAGTGGGCGATTCCCCTTCGTCCAGCCAAAAAAGTAAAAAAAGTGTCCCCGCGAGAAATGTTCGAACAAGCCTCTTCTCTACAGACGGCACGACCGACAAAACATCTTCTCAGTTGACCCAGTTCAGACCTATTGCGCCTAAGCATACCTCCAATACTCAACGGCTCCTTCCTGCGTTTTTACGTACTAGTATCACGGATGAAGCAGAGAAATCAGAGGAGAAGACTGAAGAGAACGCGAAGCAAGTGAAACTATCTGTGCAGGAAAATATTATGAAGCAAAGTGGTCTGCGAAAATATCAGGTGTGTATACAACATGTTTTTGTTTCATTAAGTTTCTTGTTGTTGTATTGGTAATTTTTCGCTCACCTGCAGAATATTCATGTTCTTACACTGCGTATTTTTTCTTTCCAGAGCTCTGCTTTTGTTAAGATTGATTGTACTGATGCACAGAAGATCTATTCCAGTGTAAGCAACGGAAAGGTAAAGTTAATTGCCGAAGCAGTAATGAGTGTTGAACCTTTGAAGGAGGCAGTTAAAGAGCACTTCTTAAAAGACATCGACAAGCAGTGCCAGAACTTATGCGTACAGAAAAGAGGAACTCCTTCAGTGCTAAATGTGAATGAAAGTTCTTGTGTTGACGCCCTTAAGAGTTTTACTTGGGAAAAAGTAATGATTGAATTGAGAGACCGGGCTCCAGATGTGTTAGATGTTATGACAACAATTTGCAAACAACCATCGGTGACTCACGTTCCCGCAGTTTGCATGGGCTATGCAATTTTGATGTACCAGAGGAATTCCAAGCTAGGATTGCTTCAGAAGCTACTGACAGTCATGATGGGTTCTGGTGGATGCAGTCGTAGGGTAAGTACAATAAAAACACCAAAGAATAGGAGTTATTAATTAAAACAATAACCTGATGTTAAGGACTGACACAAGGAAAGGGGTGGTGGGGGGGGGGGGGGGGGGGGGGGGGGGTAGGGGATAGGGGGGAGAAGAAGGAGATTTGCGGAGAGAGGGGGTTCAGAAAATAAATTAATAATGTGATTTACAGTTGTATATAAAAAATATCCACTTTCTCCTTTTCAGTCCTACTGTCAAACCTGGAATAAACCTGGAATAAACCTGGAATGAAGCCAATTTGTGTCTTTAAAATGGCTAAAAACAGATTATAAAAGGATGGAATGAATAAACTTTGTTAATGACAAAATATAAATAAAAATAAACTATTTAACAATAGTATTCACCAAAGTGGAGGTGAAAAGTGATTTTAATTTTATTGAGTTGAAAAGTGGCAAGGCAAAAATCCACCACTCCTCATGATACTGAGGTAAATAATTGTTTTAATATAATTTATATATACCAAACCAGACGGAGTGAAATATTAGCCAGCCAAAAATATTATAGTTGGATAACATTATAAATTTCTCATAAAATGAGGGAAATTAAAGCTTGAGTGTGAAATACATAACAAAGCCTGCAGGCAGTGAATATATTAGTCCAAGTTTGAATAGCCAATAATCAGTGTGCAAAAAAAAAAACAATATCCACTACTTTAATATATTATATATATATATATATATATATATATATATATATATATATATATATACTAATACTCATACTCATTAATGTTTCTCTACAAACACCTTTTTTTCAGACCTTTACTTGCTTGAATGCCATAGGGATCACCCAATCTCAGAAAACATGGGTCAGGACCATGGACACCATTAGTAATGCTTTGGTACCAAAGATCCAAAAGTTGGTAAAGGAAGGTCAAGAGCCCCGCATAAATTTTGACAACCTTGACTTCCGTATCCTTGCAAATCATGTTCTCACAGATCACCGTAACACAGATGTGCACTGGATTAATCAGTATATCACATTTGACAGGGTCCCATCAGCACATCTTGATGGAATAAAACCACTGGGAGACTTGAAAGAGCTTCCCTTGACAGAATACCTACTGAGTCCAGATGAGAAAAAAGAGCTAAGGAGTGTGATGATTGTATTGGTAGCAAGGGTACTGACAAAGATGGTGCCATGTTTAAGATACATTAAGGATGTTGTCACTAAACACATTCCACACCCCTACAGTAAGGAGATGGCCACGCAATCAGTTATAATTGGTTTACCTGTACAGCCATTCAACCAGGCCAAGCATGCTGATGTCATCCAGTACCTTGATTACATGGAAGGCCTCCTTGCTAAAATCTATACACCAGAAGACCATGAAGTCCCAGCAAATGAATCCACAGAAGAAAAGCAGGCAAGAATGGACAGAATCTTGAATGGTGTTAAGGTACCCCTTGGTGGAGATCAGCTAGGAAGAGAGAGGGTAACTGGAGCCAAGAAATTACGTCTGGGGTGTGACAGTGCTACTGCAAGGCTAGAACATATTGAAGAAATGCCAGAACTTTGGCATGTAAAGCAGTCCTTCCTTGGTGTAAGTGAAACAGTCTAGCTAATAGAAGTTATAATTCTGTATCAGAATTAATACAAATAGTATTTAATTATAACAATAAAATGTATGATACACAAATGATAATAATATCATCATTATCAGGGGCGGATCCAGGATTTTTTTTAGGAGGGGGTGCACCACTAAGGAATGTTTTTTTTTTACATATTTTTTTTTTGGCAGAATACCAGTTGTATTAGAAAACCGCAGGTCATCTCAGGGGGGGGGGGGGGGGGGGGTGCGCACCCCCTGCACCCTCCCCCTAGATCCGCCCCTGATTATTCTGACTATTATTATTAAAACAACAACAATAGGAAATGAAGCTAGCAATAAATGTGAACAGTCAGAAACATTAATGCAGCTTGGGGCTTTGATTCAATTATGCAAAGAAACAATCAGCATGCATAATGAAAACTATTGCACACCATAGAATTGGAATTTACAATACATGTATTACTAGATTGCACTATTTTTTGTCTCAGTTACAATAAGTCATAGAATATAATATATAAAAAAACTGTGTATATAATTTAATTGAGTTGAGACCTATGATAACATTTAAGCTTTCATTTGCTAAATGTCAGTCCACATATAATCCATTAAATTTCTATAATTTTCCATCTTCCAGTATACTGTAAACTAGCTGTACTGTTAGTTCCATATACTGTTATAATACTGCAGTTAGCCTCATGTTTTGTATCAATACTGTTTTGCAGGAGGAATCCCTTTGAACCTGTCTGTTTTTAAGAAATAGTTTAATTTCTGGGTTTAGAAAACAGTACCACATTTGTTTATTATTAATTCACATATTGAACCCTTTTTAACTTTCCAGTTCATCTGGGAAAAGTTGTTCAACACAAAGTCCTCACGTGACATTGGTACCCTCTACTACTTCAGACAAACGTTTGGTAGAACGAATGTTCCTACCCAAGTGAAGAAAAACTACAGTGGTACAGAAGCCCTTCTCCTTCAAGTGACTCGAGCTTATATTTGTGAAGCCTTCGTGACTTGGGCAGGAATGGAAGACATTGACTCAGAACCATCCTCTCTAAGTCTTCCGGAAAAGTCAGCATCCCACCAGGAGAAGATTGCTTTTGTTGAAGAAAATATTGGCAGTTTTGTAGACAAGTACTGCATGGACCATGCAGATATCCAGGAAGCATGGGCTTTAGATGAAGCACAAAGGCAGTCTCAAAGAGAAGATGGAAATAGGATACATGCCAACCAGACAGCTGCAGGTGTACCAAGAGATCTGTATACACCAGGTATGTTTAACACAATACCCTGGCTTTAATTAATTAATTCAATTCAATCAGACTCCCTAAATTGTTTTAGTGCCCCTTCTTAAATGTGCCCCTTTGTGTCATGAATTGGGACTGGTAAAGTATACAGTGTAACTAATTTGACAATGTGTTATAATTAAGCCTTCTATACACACTGGTACGATGCTTGTAACCAACTGAGCTATGAGAGGTTCATTTACAAGGTACATGTAAGTCATAATACCAGGTCCATCATTGGGATAATAATATTGGTAAAACCAGTAATAATATCACTATTATAGACTGAGGCAATATTATACAGCTGTATACTTTCATCACTGAGTTCCAAATCAATTTAACACATTGTTGTAACACATAAAACATCATACTGATACTTATATTTATATATGGTAGGTACCACAGTTCTGCTAATGAAAGCAATGCCTGCAGTTCAATTACCAATGCGGTGTTCGTTAAACTTTGTGGCTACAGGACTGATTGTTGAGCCTGGTCCAACTGCTATGCCTGGTACAACAGAAGTTGCAGTTCGAGTCACAGCATCATTAAATACTAATAACCTTCCTGCAGAAGCTCAAAATAATTTGCAGATAGGGCAATTGGTAGTCTGGCCAAAGACCAGCATGGCGATTTTTCAAAGGAATCCAGTATATGTGAATATTCATAACCAGTCAGGATGTAAGTTTTTATTGCAAGTCAACAAAATCACTCATGGCCTGAATACTATAATAAATAAGTGAAACTATATAAAATAAATGTTCTTATAAGGAAGATGTGTAGCATCATGTGGGTGTCCCAATGCCACTTGGCATTTTGCAGGTAGTTTTTTCTTATTTAATTGGTCAGCAGCAGAGAAAAATTCCTCTCTCAAAGACTATGTTGTTTAGGTAAAAATGTTGTTTAATTTGCATGGGTTCCAGGAAAATCCATACCAGCCCACTGAGGAAAGTGGTTGTAACTTCTGAGGGAAGGGTGGTTTCGAATGCCAAACAATTTTTAATAAAAAAAATATTTGAAGATAACAAAAAGGCCTCGAAGGAGGTGTGTGTGTGTGTGTGCACGCGCGTGTGTGTGTGTGGAGGGGGAGACTGGTGGAGGGAGGAGAGATGGAGGGGGGAGAGGTGGGAGAGGGGGAGGTGGAGAACCAAAATATTCTCAAATTATCCATTCAAGTACATCATTTTCTACTTCATTTATTCCACTCACATGCATGATAAATGGGTGAATATTAAAAACATCAATTTGGTTCAAATACGCATCATCATTTACAAATGAAACAATAATTTAAAGTCACAGTGAACTGATAAAGGCAATAACAATTCCAATAATTATTTTATTTAACTCTGTGAACTATATAACAAAGACTCACTGGTGACGATGCATCACAAAATAAAATAAAGAAAATCCTAAAAAAATACATTATATTGAAATTTTCATAATTAAATTATAGTTTTTGAAGTTTTTTTCACATAGCACAAACAGAACCTTCCATGGCATGTGTGCCCAATGAACAGAACAAAAACACACCAACTGCAACGACAGATGACAGTGGAGAAAAAGGTATTTAAATGGTACATTTATTTGCCTAGTATATATATATATATTTACATGCATGCACCAATCTTGATGCTCATATAAGATAAATATTGTTTAGGCTAGTTGAAATAATTTCTGTACTAATAACATGCCGATGATCACGTATTTAATCAATAAAACGAGTGTGAAAAATTTATTCCGAAATAAAGACAAGCTGTCAGTCATGAATGATGTTACTTTTTCATTCCTAGAAGACAAAGAGGCAAGTGACCATGTCACCAACTATGCCAGACAGGTCATACAAATGGGCCTGATGCTGATGAATTTAAATGACACAGAAAGAGAAGGTGATGGTGCAAGGAGTGTATTAAACTTGAAGATACTTCTTCTTTATTTTCGGTCACGCAAGAGGGGGCAGAAATATGCATTTGAGGCAATGAGGTTTCTGTCAAACGTTAAGGCACTATATAGTGCAAAAATGGCACATCGTGCTATACATGGACGATTTGTGAACCAGTTTGGTGGTGAGGGAAGAAATGTGGCAAATGACCTGAAGCAAGAGCATCATGTCAAAAAGAATAAGAAGTTCATTACTAAGACAGGGGCTCAAAAAACTCTCAAGGCGGTCACTCGAGCTACAGGTGCTTCAAATGGTGTTGATGACATAAATACTAATCTTGAGGAACAAACAAAGATCCACAGACCCTCAAGCAAACACACCACCGCTAGTGCAGAGGAAGATGAGAAACAAATGGTCAAAATCTTGAGAGGTTTAAAACCATTTGTCTCAATTCCAGACAGGAAGCACACCCATTTCCCTCACATCTCAAAAAGCCCGATGGATGAACTTGATGTAATACTTTTCAAGACCTGGCTCACAAGACACAAGAATCGCCTTGCAAGCAATGCTGCATATCAGGCTGAAGATGAGGATGGAGTTGAAAGTGATGATAATGAAACAAGTACAGAAGGCGATATTCTAGATGGAGATCAAGAATCCAGTGATACAAGTGACGATGAATTAAATTGATAATATTGAGATTAGCCAAAAACACTTGCCATAAATCAACTAATCAGTAATCAATTCAAACATACTCTGCCCACCCCCTCAGCTCTCCCACAGCTAAGCCTTGGAAAAGCTTTTAAATGTCTAATGGTGTGGACAATTGAACTGCTTAAATGCCTGGGGTGTGGGATCACATCCAGGGGAAGAATCTAGTGACACCCCTCAAAGGTGCTAAGGAGCACAGAAGACTAGTGATAAAGATAATGATAACAGTACCAAAAAAATTAAGCATTTTGCAAGGTCAGAAACATGAGGATATATGAACTGTCCTGGGGTAGGCTAATTAAAACTTTGACTCTGGACTACAGATGTGAGTAATTTTACTGCTTGACTAGCTCGTGCTGCATTGGGGTTGGGGATTGGCACTGTTGAAAATGAGTGTTTATTACTTACCATAAAACATGTTTTAAATACAATGTGTTCTTTTTAAAGTACAGTAGTAAAGTAAACTAGTACCAAATATACAGCCAAACCTCATTTACAGACAGTAACATAGACAGTTAATTGGAAATACTAAACAGAAAAAAAAGCATGATTGTGTTTGTGCCACACATTTAATATGTGTAAGTGAGTAGTTTGGCTGTATACAGTTCATGTTCATTTCAAAACATTACTATAATGCAAAGAAATGAAGCCACGCAACAAGTCTACTTAACTATGCAAATCCTTCAAAGCTTTCTGAATGCAGATGGCTATAATTATGGCAAAAGGCAAGACCCACCTTTTAAGGACATCTATTACAGTTCACAGTAATCAGTTCTAGCTTTATAGTAATATAATAAGTGTGAGAGAAGAGCATTCATGAAATAACTGCAAGTTGATTCATGGTAGTATCCAACCCTGCCTTGCTTTGACAATCATCACAGCAACAGGTTGCAGCACAGTTGTCACAGCACAGGTGCAATGTACATTCCCCTTCACTGACAGGGATACTAAATCCAAAGTATTGAAGAATAATTTTTCTCCTACAGCCACTTGTGATAACAAAATTCCTCATTGTTTGCTGTAAATGTTCCTTGCCTTTGCTGATGTCATAAGAGTTGAAAAAAACTCTAGATATGGCTGGTTTCCCATCTCGACCCACTCTGCCACTCTCCTGGAAAAATTCTTCCATGGTGCTGGGAACACCAATGTGCACGACTTCTCGGATGTGAGGGCAATCAACACCAATACCAAATGCCACAGTCACAAAGAGTACTCTGATTTTCCTTGGGCCTTTGATCAAGTCATCAAGAATGTCATTCTTTTCCTTTTCAGGGTATGTAGCATGAAACTGGGCAAAAAGTCTGTTTTTGGCTAATTTCAAGGAGCCCTTTGGTGTGTATTGCTCATCACCAAAATGGTGATCGAAAATGCTGAAACATTCTCCACAAATTTGCAAGTTTGAATAAAAGACAGTAAGGGGCATTTGCTCTCTCATATCCTTAAGTTTGGCAATGTAAGGCAACAAGAGAACCTCAATTTTATCATCACCTGAATGTTGTCGTCTTGCCGCTGTGTAAAAAATGTTACTCCTGTTTGGGTTAACTGCAATTGTCACTGGATCTGTCATGCCTAAGGAACTTGAAATGGCACATCTTGTCCGCTCAGTTGCGGTTGCAGTTAGGGCAACTATTGGCACTTTTGGAAACAAGGCACTCAGCACACTTAGTTGAGCATAAGCAGGTCTGAAATTCTTCCTGAAGATAACATCGATTAAACATAAGTGAATGGTCAAAATGTACAGTACTATTGTTTAATTTGTCAATTTATTAATAGTATTTATCCCAGAAAGTCAGAATGTATAATCCCTACAGAGTAGTCAAAAAATGTAATAATGTAGTGCATGAAGTCCAATAGTTTAAAAATGCTCCAAGTCACATGTGTTCTTGGCAGTATGACAAGTATACATTTTTGACAATTTCCCAATGCCAAATCAACCCTTTATGAAAGACAAAGGAATTACACCTGTACCTGTAAACATATCTGTGGGTAAGGTAAAGATGGGAGGTAACCTCTTTTCTAGCATATATCCATTCAATGGTCTTCCTTATTTCATATACAGAGTAGACAGGAAAACATACCATTTTTCTAATTCTTCACCCATTTTCAGTTGGAGAAGACCCATACAAATGTACTCTATGTAGCTTAAATGGGGGAGAATCCCCCCCCCCCCCCCCCCCCCCACACACACACACACACACACACATGCACCACTCAGGCTTTTGCCTTAGTTAGAAAAGAAGAAGCAGACTGAGGTTGATATAACTTATGTACAAAAATTGAACATAGCAGTAAGTCAAATAGCCTGTGTACAGCTACCTCCTCAATACCCTTAAGAAAAATTGGAGAATTAGCAGGTTATAATATAATGTAAACAGTTTCAGATACAGTATATATAATTAGTAGATAACATTGGCGTCCTGCATTTAAAATTTCCACTGTAATCAACAAGAAGTATACATTTTGTCAGGGTAGAGTTAAACAATCTGCTTTAATATTGTAATGATGGTTCAAGATGGAAAAAGAGCCTGTACGTTTCTAGTAATAAATTAAGCCTCCTAGTAATGACAATAAATTAAACGAGAAATTTACTTGCCATTCTTCTACAAGATGGGCTTCATCTACTACAATAGCTCTCATCTTCTCCCTGACCTGATCGCTGTCCAGCACTTTTCTTAGTTTTCCTAGAAATGCCTCAGGGTGGCCGTAAATAATTCTAAACTTCGCTTGCGTGATCCCTTCAATATCCGACACAGCCTCACCACAACGAATTATCAATGTTTCAACTTTCAAACTTTCAAGCTTTATTATCTGATCTCTCATAAGAGCGTTCAATGGTGAAACAACCAAAATAAAAGAGTCATTCGTAATCAGCCAAGAGTCAAATACAAACGGTAACATCTGAAAAATTAAAGATTTACCAAATCCCGTTGGCAAAACAACTAAAACGTCTCTCTTTCTCACGACAACGTTTCTTATCGCGTTTTCCTGCTCTTCCCGAAGTGTTAATGTCTCCAGATTTAAGCACTGTAGAGCTTTCAACAAGGATTCCTTAAACCTAATGTCTCCCTCTGAAGCCGCCATTTTACCAATCTCGCGCGATCTCCCGCGTGGTTCGCTGAGCTTGCGCAGAACGACCGGAAGTCCTAGAATCTAGGACTTCCCATCCTGCGTCCCCAGAGCCCCTTGACCCTCGTACTCAGGCTCCGGCGGTTAAGAGGGTCAAGCGGCTCTGGGGACGAGAATGAAAAAGTACATGTTATGCAGTAGATAACATTTACGGAGGTGCATGTAAAACGATCAGTGATTTTAATAGATCGTTTGGGTCCTGTTATTTTGTCCGCGTTGTGAATGAAAGGACAAGTGTTACATCGTGTGCGTGTGCATTTGAAAGTTCCCGGTTTATCGTCAGATTTCAGTGCGCTCGTAACTAGAAAGTTGCCTATGTTTTTGTCACGTTTGAATGAAATTAGTGGGGGTTGTGAAAAAATTCTCTGCCAGTTTCGGGGTCGTTTTGGAGTAATTTGAAATTTTTTAAAATGATGCTTTTGACTGTGTTGTTGTGTGGGTGGAAAGTGAGGGTGAATGGAATTCTCTCGTTCTCTTCCTTCTGTGGCGTTTGTAGTGCTGATTGTCTGTCGATCTGTTGTGCACGTTGTTGGCCCGTATTAACAACAGAGTCAGGGTACCCACGTTTCTTGAAAAACTGGCACATTTCTTCTGATTTGTTGGAAAAATCAGAGTCATCACTACATAGCCGTCGAAGTCTGAGAAATTGAGAATACGGAATGGCGTTTTTAACGTGCGATGGATGTGAGGATGAATGTAACAGATAACTGTGGGAATCTGTAGGTTTGTAGTGCACACTTGTGGATAAACTGTTACCGTTGATTGAAATATTAATGTCAAGAAAAGCGACTGAGGTTTCGGAAATTTCCCAGGTATATTTTAGAGCTGGATGAAAAGTATTGACAGAAGTTATGAATTGATTAAGTTCCTCTTTACTGGAAGAGGTAGCGCCAATGCAATCATCGATGTGGCGGCCGTAGAGTTCGGGTTTGGTTCCGTGGTACTGATTAAAAAATTTGTCTTCGATGTGGCCTACAAAAAGGTTAGCGTAGCTTGGTCCCATTTTGGTGCCCATGGCGACTCCATTAACTTGTTTGTAGTAGTTTTGGGAAAATGAAAAACAGTTAAGTGTCAAAACTAATTCGGCTAAGCGGAGCAGTGTTTCTGAGCTTGGGTTTTGAATGGAGCGCTGGTCGAAAAAATATTTTAGTGCTTGAAGTCCTTCGTCATTGGGGATGACGGTATATAAAGAGGTAATGTCCATAGTGAAAATTAATTTGTTTTCGCTGGGAAAACTGAAATTCCGGAAAATTTCGAGTGCGTGATTGGTGTCCTTAATGTACGAGGGTAGTGATTTGACAATGGGGGCCATGATTTTGTCTAAATAGCTAGAAATTAGTTCGGTAGGACAGCTACAAGCGGAAACAATTGGTCGGCCCGGATTGTTTGGTTTATGAATTTTAGGTTTGAAATAAACGCGTGAGGTTCTAGGAGTAGTGATGATGAGATTGTTGGCGGTAACTGGTAATTGTTGTTTAGTAATGAGGTCTTGGATAGTTTCTTTGACAATTTTTTGGTTGCTAGAAGTGAGATCTTTATCAACTTTGGCATAGAAAGCGGTGTCAGAAAGTTGCCGAAAAGCCTCTTGTCGGTAAAGGTCGGTCCGCCAAACAACTACCGCCCCGCCTTTGTCGGCCGCTTTGATAACAATGTCGCGTCGTTTGCTAAGACTTTTGAGCGCTGCCCACTCTCCTGTTGAAAGGTTGGAAATTTTGGTGTGGCGGTTAAATTTAAGTTTTTGGACATCGTGACGACATTTTTTGACGAAAAAATCTAGAGAAGAAAACTGGCCCTCTGGGGGAGTCCATTTTGATTTGCGAACGTTGAGTGTTTCAAAAACATCTTTTTCCGAGGTGTTAAAATTGTCTTCTTTGTCGTGGAAAAAAGCTCTTAATTGCACGCAGCGAAGGAATTTTTCAACATCTTGTTTGACTGAAAATTCGTCGGTTTGTTTCGCTATAGGAACAAAGTTTAAACCTTTACTAAGAACAGACCTCTCTGGGTTAGAAAGCGGCAAATTTTCCGGAATGGTAACGACGCCATTGTGACTATCGAATGAATGGTCGCCGGATAATTGAGGACCTATTAACTGTTCAAGTTTTTGGGTCTTGATTTGGTTAAGGCTGTTGAACAGTTTAGCATTGAGTTCTTGAATTTTAGCGCGAATTGATTGTACTAAGACAGCTGGACAAATTTTGGAAAGTTCGGAACGGTACTGGATAATTTCCTTTTCGAGATTGTTACGTTTAAGGCACATAGCTCTGATGGTGATCCTCATAATATTACGCGAGAAAGAATTTTGGGCATGGTGAATTTCGTGAAAATATTGTTGATTGGAATCAGAGAATGTAGAAGCGTGAAAATTTGAACGAAACCCTTTAGGAATGACTTTGGATTGGAGGCAACGGCCGATGAAATTGATGTGACTACAAAACCTAGTTTTGGTAAAGATGTGAGTGGCTAAACGAAAGGCTAAATTAGTGGAAATGGGGGGAAACTTACGATTTCCTGGCGTAGCTCCTTGGTGAGTGTCTTGAGGTTAGGCATCGTTGTCTTCGGTTCGTTCGGTGAGAAAGCTGTTGAGTAAGAAATATTCCATTCACCCTCACTTTCCACCCACACAACAACACAGTCAAAAGCATCATTTTAAAAAAATTCAAATTACTCCAAAACGACCCCGAAACTGGCAGAATTTTTTCACAACCCCCACTAATTTCATTCAAACGTGACAAAAACATAGGCAACTTTCTAGTTACGAGCGCACTGAAATCTGACGATAAACCGGGAACTTTCAAATGCACACGCACACGATGTAACACTTGTCCTTTCATTCACAACGCGGACAAAATAACAGGACCCAAACGATCTATTAAAATCACTGATCGTTTTACATGCACCTCCGTAAATGTTATCTACTGCATAACATGTACTTTTTGCAAAAAGATATACATTGGCGAAACAGGGAGGAGACTGGGCGACCGTTTTCGTGAACATCTCCGAGACGTTGAAAAAAATGACAAAGACGCATCCAAACCAGTCGCGCGCCATTTTAATCTTACTAACCATTCTAAACAACACATGACAATCTGCGGCCTTTCCCTACACCAGGGTAACACAGAAAGCCGTAAAAACCTAGAACAACAAATCATCTTTCAAATCGGCACTCTCAAACCCCGCGGAATCAACGAACGCTTTTCATTCAACTAATTTACATTTGTTTTTCACGTCACCAAATTTCCACCAATAGCGTAGCTCCACCGCTTACTATTTTAAACCACACACTACCCACAATTCCTTGATTCGCTCCGACGAAGGGCTAGCGCTCGAAACGTCAGCTATTTGAATCTTTTTACGGTGGTCAATTTACCTTATCGACCCAGTCGATAAAACTAAATTCTCGTGTTTCATCCCCCCACCGACGCAGCACCACAGTTTCTCTAGAAACTAACCCCATTAATTTTTCTGTAGTCGCTTTGAATATTTAATTTATTGATTCTGATCAAACCCACACTAGTGTAATACTTCCCAAACGTTAACCGTGAATTATTTCTATTACACTGGGTTATTCCAGAAAGAATCCACCCCCTCCCCCTCCCCACCGACGGATGGCAAGATTGTTTGACCCCTTCCGATTCCCCTCCCGCCTGGATTTCCAAGCCCAGAGACCCCTTCTCCTGCCCGGATTTCCAATAAATTTGTGGAAGCCCTAAATTTACAGGTAATGAAAAAAATACATGTAATCGGATTCAGGAGATTCTACTTTTATAATGTCAAAACTGTGGTGATGAGTGCTATAAATTGGTGAAACATTTTAATAAAAATAAATATTGCGTGACACATCATGAACCCCCCCCCCCCCCCCCCCCCCCCCCCGTTTGATTTCAAGTCCAAATCGAAATGAAATTTTTCTACAAAGCTAGTTCTTTAAATAACTGCTTTGATTTTGCCATGTATTAGTTTTTTCCAGGCTTCACAGTTTTTTCAAAGTGTTGTCGCAAATACACTTCATTTCGTGTGGAATGTAATTCGATCGTGCGCTGCTTGTACCAATATATTTGTTCTAAAGGTCAAAACTTTTTAATGAAACTCATATTTCCTTGAATGAAAATGTCTTTCCCTTGAATAAATGAGTTAAACGCTTATCAGAATTCAGTGATTTTCTGCTTCCGGAAGGCTTGACGATTTATTTATCCTCATTGCAGCGCGCAGCGCTGGCGTCTGCGAATTATATTATAAACATCACAAAATAATATTTAAATGCAGCAACCTCAGCTTTATTATATCTAGTGTTTTCTAAAATTTCCGACTTTTCTTGTGTATATAGAATGCCATTCTTATCCGTAAAGATGATTCGCATAATGTTTTCGCGAATCAAAAAATCTTGAAAGCAAACTTTACAATGTATTTCAGAAAGCGCTATTTAATTCAATTATATTTACTAGTGTGCCTTACCATGATTAGCATGAAGAAAACATTCGAACAAGTTTGCGTCTGATGTTTCCCAAACCGTGACTGCTTTCTGTTACATTTGAAAAGACTACTTTTAAAAGCAATAAAATCAGTAAACGACCGGGTTATTTTTCAATTTTACCAATTCTCAAAAACTGTATTACGCGACAGTCCGTTGACTCTGTGTTTAGAGTGCACAAAAGCTCACAAAAACAACTTTTTCTCGGTCTAGAATAACAAGTATGACACAAAGAAAAAGTCAATCACAAATTGGTATCAACATAAATTCACACCGAAAAATGAAATTTCTTTTATGGTAAAGTCCCTCGCCTACTTGAAAATTCTTTAAAACTCCGCTTCTTCGGATTTGATCGCCCCGCACTGATAAAACTTGAAGCAAGATTTCGTCGCTCGTCGCTTACAGCTCTCCTTTTTCTCCACTACAGCGGCTTCTGAGTATTCTTTAAAGCTTTCTCTTTCCATTTTGAGTATTTTGAATGTGTGTGTTATTATTCCGACAAGACAAAACTATGGTTTTGAAAACCAAGCACATGCCGAGCGCGGCAGCCATTTTTGTAGAATTTTTATGTGACCTGCGACCCGGTTAGTAATAATATATGCGTGCATAAATTTGCATGCACTAATGTGACAAAAAAGACGAAGAAACGCGACCCATTTTCTACCTCATGCGCTACAGATTGTAATGATAATGCTGCGAGCAGATGCTGGGCAGTAAAACATAACGTTAAAGTGTATATGATAGATATTTTTTTTATTTGCTTGATGGAAACTACATGGCGTTCTGATAAGAAAATCGAAAAGAGTTTTTTCGATATCGATTTTCTTTTCCGTGTTTTAGCCATCTAAAAACGTGAAATTTCACTTCCGGTCGGTTACAAAACCGCGCAAGAAGAAAGACTGGAAATAGTCTGCTGTAACGTCAATACAAGAATGCCGGTGTCGCGGTTTCTCGGTTCCTTACATTTTTTGGTGCGCCCTGAGGAAGAAACATGGTTCTATTAAGGTGTGATCTTGATCCTTGTAACCCACCGGAAGTGAAATTTCACGTTTTTAGACGGCTAAATCAAGGATAAGAAAAATCGATATCGAAAAACTTTTTTCGACTTTCTTATCAGAACGCCATGTAGATTCCATCAAGCGAATAAAAAAATATCTGTTATATACACTTTAACAGTAAATGTACATACAGATTTTGATAATTTCATAAATTTATTTATTGGGTCAATTACCATCATTTTAGAATTACATAACATTATAAGTTCTGGCGCCCCAACAGGCAAATCGTTTAAATTGTTAGTCTCAATAGACCAACACGCCACATTGGGCAGATAATCCAGGGACAAGGTCTTTGTGTCAGGGACGGATCTACTTTCAAGAGCATCCAAATAGAGTAAGAATCTGATTTGCGGTGGAGGCGGTCCATTGTTCTATCGGCAAACTCTGAGCACATAACGCTGAAAAACTCATAAAAGAATTACATTAATGTCTTCCTCATGAAATATCACTAAATCGTTCGTGACCTTGATGAATGCTTCCAGCAACAAAAAAGTTTGAATTTGGCATAATACATTTGCAAATAGAAACACACCTTGAAATCGAAGAAGCGAAGCAAGAGAAGCGAGTACGTGCTATGGACGGCGAAAGACGCATCCAGATCCAGGCGCATCTAAGGTATGATGACACCGCTGGACATACGCTTGCTCAAAATCATCATGACAAACAAAAATCGAGACTGTCCGCATAAGATAAGGCAGGGAACCCAAGGAACCACAGGCAAACCAAAGATTAGTCGCCTGGGGGCGAGGCAGGTCGCCCCCAGTTTCGCGTGACCATTATCCGTTCGCTAATGCTTTTTCGTTTCTCGCTCGACGGACTAAGCTGGGAAAGAGAGACTGCTTGTAATCTCAAACATATAAAGTAAAAGGAACTTACATTATTGCCGGATTTGGCGAGAGTTCCATTCGATAACGATTTCCTTTTCTTTCTTTTCGAGCAACAGATAAATGAAAGTAATAAAGTTGAAGTTGACCTTGCATGCACGAGGGATTGCGAAAGATTTAAATGACGAAATAACGTGCGTGACGAATCACCTTATGTGACCGGAAAAGCGACTGTAAAACAAATCATAACAATTGAATTAATTCTTGTACCTTAGGGCACTTAAAATTTTATAAAAGAAATAAGAACAGGCAATGACATTATCTGGTACAAACACACAACTTTTGATTCTTGCAAGTTCAATGTCGTGTTTACAACAGGCCAACTAGCGACACAATCGTGTGTGGCATTTTTATTTTCGTTTTCATTTTACACGAGGTGCTGAACAAAAACGTCTTTGTTGTTTACAATACAAACGATGTTTCCCGGACTCCCCCGCAAGTTATCCGACCCATTATTATTTCTTAATCTATAAAAAAATCAATGAAGTCATTCATCCGTTAAGGTGGCTCGACTGGGTTTTTTGGCGACATAACATTCTACATATTTGTGCACTTTTGAATAAATTTTAAACGTGTTACATGTGCATGACCGCAGCCTCATGGTAATTGCCATTGTAGTCGTTGTACTATGAAAATAATTTTCACGATCGCTTTGGAGCATGCAGGCATGGCTAACGTGTTGTTCCAAAAGCGCACAAATAATGTAGAATGTAGACAAAAGAGAAAGCTCCTGAAATAAACCAGCTGTCAACAAATGATACGGCAATAAAACTTTGGAAGACGGATGCAAAAGTCTCCTATAATTTTAATTTTATTTCGCGCCTTTAAAGTGATTCAATGCACTTGAAATTTGCAGAGATAGTGCATTACATGTGCAACTTTAGATCAAAAGATTTAAAAAAAATTTCATCGACTAGTTTTTAAATAAACGCTTCCCTAACAAAAGTGTTACTTCTGTGAGTAGAATGAGCATATTTAAGACATTGCTTCCGATCACATCAACTGAAATCTAGTGAAGCAAACAGGATGAAACCTTCAAGGAATGTAGTTTTATGGCACATGAATAATATATGGTGAAAATATTGTTTCAATTTGTCAGGAAAACGCTGGCATCGACAAAACAACAGAAAGTAATGCGAATTTTTAAATTTTTGATGGAAAATATTCAACTCAATTTTATTCGAAAACGCTCTCATAGAATTTTTTCAAACTTTGCAGTCTTGAAGACACACATCTAGACTATAAGAGGCATATAGTCGTTTTAAAAGTTTAGGCCCAGATGTTGAGAAAATTACTAATACACAAAAACCATGACGTCATCAGATCGTTGTTATGGTAACACTGATGTCAATCAAATCTACTTTTTTGGAACGTTCATTTCATCTCTAGTTTATGTGTGAAGCAGCTTGCCTGACCGAGCTCAGACAGTGAAGTATCAGCCGTTCAAAGTTGGGGTGTTATGTCGCCAAAAAACCCAGTCGAGCCACCTTAAATTACTTAGAAATATTTAACACCGTATTCTATTTTAAAAGTTCAGCGAATCTGCCTAGGCATATACCTAATTCAATAAAGGTTGCTTTGGCAATTGGGCATACGGAACACAATGCATGCTTTGCTTGAGTGACCGCCAAATAATAGCTTCCCAATGCCCAATTACCAATGACCAAAGCAACCTTTATTGAATTAGGTATCTACTATTTACAAACGAGGGTTATTTCCCATTGCTTGCATGAATGCTCACTGACAAATACCCGTGTTCTATAAAAGTTTGATCTTGTCTCTACTTTGCTGCACTTCTGGGCAGTAGTTAGAACAGAAAAGCAATCACCTGAGCGGAATATGGCTTCAGGGGTGTGGTTTGAGAAGAAAAGGGGAATTCGGAGGACGAGAAGGGAGACTTTAGTAAGTATACAAACAGCGTGCCAAACAGAAGTACAATTAAGGTATTTAGTTGAATTATTATATACTTTCGTTCTCTTTGATGAAGGTATTGATTAGATGTATCTATCATTCGTACTAGAATCGGAAATGAGATAGAAACCCTAAAGACAAATGCATTTTTATACATTACACGTCCATTTTAACAGTTGTTTTAAGACGGTAAAATGTTCTTTCCTGAAATGTACGAACGGGTATGAGTATGACGTCGCAGATATTTACTTTCCAAAAGTGGCACTTTGGGTGAAATCTGTGAGTGAAATCGTGCAGTGTGACCCGAGATTCAACTGAATGGTACATTATGGGAAGTACCATACTGGGGTATTGTACAAGGTGCCGGGTTTTAACTATTACGTTTGTGAATAACAACAGAAGGAATATTGCTGAAACACGGAAATCAAGTAATATTTCGTATTCTTAAGGAGGCTCGAAAGGGTTTCTTACAGCTTATGTACATGTCAGAACAATTACACATTAAAATTTTATGGTTTTAGTCTCTGAAACAAATTGTAGATAAGCTTATGACATGGTTGTTAGAGTTTCCTTCAAGACCATTTATGACGTCATATCTGTTGTCATGGTAACTATAACCCTCCAAAGAGATACCCCTCAAAAGTCAGTTTTTTAAATCTATCTTTTAAACTAACTCGGTGACCTGTTTTTTATAAGCGTTTTTAAAAGTTTGCAATATTCCTCACCTGTGTAAATTTGAAAAAAATCTGTATTGTGGAAATCGAGATAAATCGAAAAAGGCCTTTTAAAGATTTAAAAAAATTCCACTGTACAGTTTTTTTCCAAAATGTCTCAAATGTTAGATAAAGTTGAATGCTACTTGCATGAAAAATTTCAACATAGGTCACCGAGCAAAGTTTTGAGATAAAGAGGAATATTTTATGCACGATTTATTTCCGGTTCGCGCGATTTTACGCAGTGTTTTTATTTCCGGTGAGCTACGCGCGCTACTTTTTGATAGGAAAATCAGCTGACGTATGCGTCAAAGCATGACGAGTGCACGTCGCGCGCGCACGCAGCTGAAAACCCTTTCGAGCCTCCTTAAGACACTAAATTCCGGATTTTAGGGATTTCACGTAATTGAACAGGGGACCAGTTATTATCGTTATCCCTACACAATTTGCGAGGATCATTCTGTGTAATAAGGCCAAACGATCACTTTCTAAGAGTGCGATCACTCAAATGAAATTTACAGCAGAATACTTTCCTCTTCCCGTTTATTATGCTGTATTTAATTAACCATTCACATTTAAACCACTGAGCAGCACTTTAGCGTGGGACTGTTAATTAGGATGTACAAGATGGTAAATTTTATTGAGTCTTCGGCTTAAATATTAAGGATGACCATCAAAACTATTGCAGAACGTTCCAGTGGTGCTGTTTGTTTTCAAAGTTTCTCAACTTGAAATTTACGACAATTGCTGGTTTGCACGTGACGTCACGGCGGCCATGGTGGTGGTCAAGAACAAAAGCGTTTCTCTCCGCTGGGAACTAAACTCTATTTTCATGCAAATTCTGCGACAAAAATTGTATTGTATTGACCACCAACATGGCCGCCCTGTCACGTGGTTGCGAACCAAGAATTTGTTCAATTTCTGACAGTTTCTGGTTTTATCTAGGTTTGCTTGGGACTGCGCCGTCAAGTGATTACAAAGGAGCACCTTGAAATGACAAGATTCAAATCAAACGCTTTTGAAATGTCACACAAGTATAAGTATACGCAGATCAGGAGGCGGTACGCACCTCTCGGAACGCCTCACAAGATTGGCTAAGAAAACAATAGAACAAACAACAGAACAATGGACCCTAGACCTAAAAACAATACAAGTGCGTGATAACCATGTCCAATGAAATTGGAGGTTCTGAAGAGGTGCGTGGCTACTGCAGATCAGACGAGAGCGTTCGTTAGACCGCTGATTTACATCTTAATGGCTGCAACGCAACTTCCTGTTTGTGAGTGCATGTATGACGGGTCAAGATTGTCACGTGAGAAGGAAATCTCACATTACTGAGTGATGTTACATCCCCGTCATCAAGTTAACTCCGCGTTGGATGAAAGCGCGCCAAAGGATATCATAATCACCTCACACAATATATATACGACAACGCAAGAGAAAAATGCATACGGCGCAGAAAATAAGGACGCCGCTTTTCTACGAGCTGAACGCAAAACTGTACAAGGTAAACGCAATAAATTAATTCTTCTCTACTCTTACTCTTACTCTTACTCTTACTCTTACTCTACTCAACTCTACTCTTACTTTACTACGTCTTCAAAACGGCTTCTGATCTTGTATGTACGTACATTGTTAACATTCTTTACCATTTCACGCCACTTTTCACTTCACATTGCACTCCACATTTTAACTCTAGAGTCTGTAAATGAAATTGATTTTCTAACTGTGCTTTCGTTTCAATTATTGGGACAACAAAGTATGACTGAGGTAAGATCAAGACACCCAAGTGACAGTGGCTTTATCTAGCCTAACTTCGAAGAAGGCGTATAAGCTTATTTCTGGCGAATGAAAGACCAGAGGACGCTTTTTAAAAAGGGTCGTTTTAAAAACATCCGATGCTACCTCTGTCCCCAAAAACTATCAATCTGGGAGAACAGCAGGAAAACATCGCAAAGGATGCATATTCCAACAGCTTCTATATCAACAAATCCCTTAACTTCAAAAATGGCGATGATTATGCATCTCAACCAGTAGTAACAAGCAAGCAAAACCACTAAGTGTGTTTACTAAATGTACGGCATGAGAGAAGAAATATAAAAATGTAAAACCGTATAAAACGTCCCACAGATTTTTTTTCTTGGGAGCGTACTGGTTATACACAGCGTGACCAGACGTGTGTTTCTCAAAGGCCCCGAAACCTTTTCGGGGCAGGTTTCGGGGCCGAAGAGCTTTGTTTTATGCACAATGTTAGACTGCTAGCAGTCCCTCTCTGGATATTCGAGCGGGAGAGCAAATACGCGATCAGAGATGCGAGCGGCGGGCGAGCGAAAGTAATTCGAACCGAGGGGACTCTGGGGAAGAAGCGGGAAAGGAGGGAGCCTCTCCCCCAGTTTCCCCTCGGGTCGTTCGCTCGCTCCAGTCTCGCCGAGCTTGTTTTTGTGATTAGCTCGCCCGCTCGATTGACTGAAAAGGGACAGCTACAATTAGCTGCAAAATTGTTGACACACTCTCACAAAAAACACTCACTTTTATAAAAATGATGCCTTAAAAAACAAAAGAACAATATATTTCCCTCACAACCCCTCTTCCCCCGTTCAATGTTGTTTGCCAAAGTTTTGGACATGGCGCCGGTCACAAAACAACATTGATAATGGGGGAGGGGTAAAGAAAGGTAGCAATGGTGCACTTCTTCCAAAAAAGCACTTGTGAATGAAAGTGTCTCAACTACTTTTGCAGCTAATTGTAGCAGTCCAGCACAATGTTTACGACAAACACCCAAAATTCTTAGTTGGCGAAACACATTAGACTATTTTGCGGGTTCAAACACTACAGCGCCACTTGTTAGAAACTGGATTTCGAGCCCGAAATGTCTTTGAAAGCTTTGGGAAACGTACGCCAGGTCACCCGGTCACTGTAAAGTCTCTTTCTACCTATAAATATAACATGCTTGTACATAACAAACGCTGCCTGCTTTGGTAACGAAGTCGAAGAAAAAATAAACACTCGATACCCAAACAAGAACCTTCTTTCCTTTGCGCGTCCATGATTAATAACGAACACACCAATTCCCAGTAAACGTTTGTCAACATTTACGAAAAGGCCTGGGGACAAACGAATTAAGCGTGACTTTATTTGGTCTGATGCAAGATGCAAATCCGGGTGAAAAGCACATGCGATACTTTGGTAATTAATCAATTTCCAAGGCAAAATAAGGGTCTTGGGAGGTTTCGATTGTCCGACATAGGAGTATTATCGACATAAATAAGCTGTGAAAACAGCAACAAAACCGACTGCAAGAAACTATATGGAATAACTTGGTGTGCATATGAATGATTTGAAAGATCAAAATTTTACTTTCACAGGAAAAATGGTATAAAATCTTAACCTCGCGAAGTGAAAAACACGAGGCAACCCTATCTGCCCTATACACCTTATTCCAAAATGGCGGACAATTTATTATTCTTTTGTATGCATGTCAATTAGCCCTCTTTGCCTCATTTTCGCGAGAAAATTCTGTTGTATTTTGCACATGCTGACGAGGCAACAAGGGCTAATTAACATACAGATAAAAGAATAATAAAATGGCCGCCATTTTGGAATAAGGTGTATGAGATAGAAAAATTTGTGTTTATATTACCATTTGCTTCAAATTTCTTACTTTTTTGATTTGCTTTGCAGACGACCTTGATCAATATGGCCGCCGCCCAAAATAACACAAATTTACATGTAAGTACCACAGTGTCCACAAATTTAGACGTAACAGCTTTATGAAATGTCTTAAGTAACTTTGTTGTGCTCAAATTGAAATTTGTCCCATCTACTCCGCATAAAAAAATCAAACAGTCCTTTCAGTAAGCTGTTGCAATAGCCTGTGAGCAAGCTTCGGAATTTGGGTGAGGGTGTGGGGTGGGGGAGGTGGATGGTGTAAAAATCAAGTCTTCCGTTTTTAACGCTATTAATCGTTTCTGCCTTTTTTGTAGACTCGATTAACTACAAGTAATTTGCTTTCAATATCCTGCATAATGAAAATTGTAATTTGTTTCGACTAAACTAAATAAAAATTTAGGGTACTGTTTATGTACAATGCGAAGTATTTTTTAGGAGTGCTGTCGAGAAGCATGTTGTGCAGGTTCTAAAAATTGAGTTTGTTGACAAAATTTATAAAGTTTTACCAGATCCAAATGAAAGCTATTGAGCAGTACTTTCCTGTGGTGCTGTTTATTATGCTTTACAAGGTGGTTCTAACTTTCGAGTCTGTGGATGAAATCCTACTAACAGTGTGACCATTCAGTTGTTAGCTATTGAGCAGTAACTTCCCTGTGGCACTGTTTATTATGCTGTACAAGGTGGTTCTAACGTTTGAGTCTGTGGATGAAATCCTTTAGTGTGACCATGCAATTGAAGGCAATTGAGCAGTACTTTCCCGTGCTGTTTATTATGCTGTGCAAGGTTGTTCCAACTTTTTAGTCAGTGTATGAAGTCCTAGTCCTGTGGTGCTGTTTAATTATTATGCTGTACAAGCTAAGGTGGTCTTTTGTGAAATACTCAAGTGACATTAAAAATGAAAGCTATTGAACAGAACTTTCCTGTGGCATTATGATGTACGTAGAAGGTGCGTGGTTCTAACGCTTTTGGTGAAATCCAAAAGTGTGGCATTCAAATGAAAGCTAATGGGCAGTACTTTCCTGTGGTGCTGTTTATTATGCTGTGCAAGGTGGTTCTAACGTTAACGTGTCTGTAGATGAAATCCTAAATTGTGACCATTCAAATGAAAACTACTGGGCAGTACTTTCCTGTGGTGCTGTTTATTATGCTGTACAAGGTGGTTCTAACTTTTAAGTTTGTGAATGAAATCCTAAAGTCTGACTATTCAAATGAAAGCTATAGAGCAGTGCATTCCTGTGGTGCTGTTTATTATGCTGTACAAGGTGGTTCTAACTTTTAAGTTTGTGAATGAAATCCTAAAGTCTGACTATTCAAATGAAAGCTACTGAGCAGTACATTCCTGTGGTGCTGTTTATTATGCTGTACAAGGTGGTTCTAACGTTTGAGTGTCTGTGGATGAAATCCTAAATTGTGACCTTTCAAATCAGTGAAAGCTACAGTACTGAGCAGTTCTTTCCTGTGGTGCTGTTTATTATGCTGTACAAGGTGGTTCCAACGTTTGAGTGTCTGGATGAAATCCTAAATTGTGACCATTCAAATAAAAGCTACTGAGCAGTAATTTCCTGAGTGTATTACTATTCATTATGCAGTGTTACCTAGGGATATCAGGGCTGTCATTAAGGGCCATCACCCGTAGCATCTGTTACGGGTGAGTGCACTTGATGAGACCTTGGTGTTACGGTGATCTTGCCTGTCATAGGTTAAATTGAACGACAAAGCAACAAGATTGTTACGGGTGTTAAGATCAGAGCAACGCCTGTCTCAAATTTTAATGACAGCCCTGGATATTATCCATCACAGAAGTTAAACAACAGTGCCTCAATTTCCATTATTTTCAAATTATCCATATACATAAACATGTGGCTGGGTACCCAATATTGGCAAGGTACAGGTTAACAGTTCAGACTTTTTACACAGATAGTGTGGTTGGCATGCGAGTTGGAGTCTCAACTCGCATGCATGCTACCTCCCTATCCAATTATGTATGTAAGAAGAAGCAAATATTTACATTACTCCAATTATTATTACAAAATTAATAATTTTGTTCTCAGACTTAGTACAATTAAATAATGACAGTCCCAAAATAATTATCAATTATTGGACGGCAAATATAGTGATTTGTCAGTGGCGAGCAGTTCAATTATTTGCCAAAGCCAAAGGCTGAGGCAAATAATTGATCTGCGAGACACTGACAAATCATGAAAAAATGCAAAAAATGCATCGAATGATAATATCAATAATCATGCACAGTAAAGCAAAAAAAGCTTATGCCATTTGGTCATTGGTTGATTTTTTTATTATTATTTCAGAATGGAAATCTTCAGAATGGAAATCTTCAGAATGACGGGTAAGTCAAAATCTTAATTTCCTACTGATAACCGAAAACACAGGCACATTCGACTAGTAGTAACTCAACAGACTGCAATGACTGTACATGTATGGTCTAAACATGCAGTACATCGTAAATTAGATTGTAACTTAAGTCGGTACAAGAACTACAAGAACAAAAAAATGACTACCCGAGTCTCTATTAATTTATACAATGTAGATGTACATGTACCTTTTTTATACAAAACACCACATGTGGAATCACAGGGCGCCCAGGGAATATCCAAAAGGTTCACTTATCGTAATATTCTGTGGTGAATATTCATATATAAGATCAAAATAAACGTATTTTTTACCGAAAATGTTGAGTGTTGTCGTTGTTGTAGCTGAAAACGGCGAATTTAAACAATTTGAAGGGTTTTGCATCTGACGTTTACCTGAGCGTATAGTAGAGAGACAAGGGAGGAAAGCTGGATTTTGGACCAGTCCAGCACCAAGACGATTTTCACCAAGAAATTCCCATCACACAACTTCCAAACCGCACACTAGGCAAGCTGAAACCCAGAGGTTTCTTCTCGTACCATTACATTTAAAATCCGTCCAAAACTAGAAGCGCTATACCCCAAATAATATCCAGCATTCGAAGCTCGAAAGAGCTGCGGCTGGTAAAATGTGTGCCGGCCTCCAACAGTCAAGCCGTTTGCTCCCTTCTGATTGGATGATAACAAACAATGTCCTTTCATAAATTCGTCCGGTCGGAGGGGAAGCAGGGGCAATTACACTTACACTTACGATCCTGGGGTGAAGCGAATGGCGTGTGATGGAATGAGCCGAGCAAGACGCCATTCGCTTCACCCCAGGATGGTTAGTAGAAAGTTCGTTGCTGCTTATTCCCCCCTACTTCCTCTCCCACGGGACAAATTTATGAAAGGACATTGTTTGTTATCATTCAATCAGAAAGGAGCAATTAAAACGGCGTGACTGTTGGAGGCCGGCACACATTTTACCAGCCGCAGCTCTTTTGAGCTTCGAATGCTGGATTTCTCGATATTATTTGGGTTTCAGCTTGCCTAGTGTGCAATTTGAAAGTTGTGTAATGGGAATTTCTTGGTGAAAATCGTCTCGGCACTGGACCAGTCCAAAATCCAGCTTTCCTCCCTTGTCTCTCTACTATACGCTCAGGTAAACGTCCGATGCAAAACCCTTCAAATCGCTTAAATTCGCCATTTTCAGCTACAACAACGACAACACGCAACATTTCAGGTAAAAATACGTTTATTTTGATCTTATATATGAATATTCACCACAGAATATTACGATAAGTGAACCTTTTCGATATTCCCATACAATTCCTCTAAGTTTAAAAATACGAACGATCACACAGTTTGTGTGGGCTCCCTGTGGTGGAATAAGCTTGTTTTGTTGATTTTCACCCCTGGTTCAAGGGTTTTTGTCTGGGTAGTCCAGTTTTGCTCAAACCACAAAAACCAACATTTTGAAATTCCAATTCAACCCAGAAACAGTTGGAAGTAAGAACCACTTTGTGGAATTCTGCTGAAATTCCTATTTAATTATAATTCCTTATATTAATTTACTATAAAATATGTACTGCTGTAGCCAAAGTGTACAATGTTACAACATACGCTATGGAAGAACATATAGTTAAGAGGACCGGATGACAACAAAGGTCAAATGTAGCTTTAGATAAAAAAATTATACATGTTTACATGCAATGATCATTCATTGGTACTTACTTTCTGACAACCTTTGTACTGCACAGGGATCAGCCACCAGCTGCAGAGAACCTGCAAGTAAGTTATCATTTACTGTTAAAATTTAAAGTGCAACAAACCCCTAATTTTTCTCTTTCGCTAAATAAAATCTCCTGTTTGTCCTGATAACTTGCATGAAAAAATTATTGTAATTGATAAAATCCCTGCATTTCTACAGATGTTTGAAGTGAGGTGCTTCTGCCCCATTACCGAGCATTTGTGGGAGCTAGGTACAAACTTTGCTGTGACGTCATCGAAGGAGACCATTTGCCGCGTTCTCATAAGCATATCACTGCGAAGCGGCAAAGGAGAAGGCATTTTAATGCGAATGGTACTCAAAAGCCAAAAATGGGATTTTGTGCACTCTGATGCCTTTTTTGTTTGCCCAGTTCCTTTGCTCTTCGCATCATGAAAATCAATCTCCTTCGATGACGTCACAAGACGTCAAAGCAAAACTCGGACCCATTCTTCACATTGCTCGGTACTGGCCGAAAAAACCGCCAAAATTTGAAACTTTAAAAAACTATTAAAAACCAAGGAAAAATGCTACGGTAAAAGAATTTTCGCACAGGTAATCAGGACAAGTATGTTTACAGGTAAATTATGCCCATGCTTACAATTTCATGATGGCTTGGGTTTGGTTCACAGTAAACAGAGCAGTGCCAGTTTAGTATGTACGTGTAATGCATTAAATGGAAAGTATCATGAGAATTTTGATCTTTTTTGTTCAAAGCCATGCTACAATACCTTTACTTATTTACAAAATAATACTAAAACACCAAGAGAGTGAAATCAACCAATTCTGGAGTTATGAAGAACAATTATTTATCATGGTCTGTTCTAGTCCATTTTGGAAATGAATATAGACCCAGTCTGTGATATGACTAGGGACACTCATCGACAGTTTTGGTACATTTTGTGGTAATTTATCACAAAACTGGATCATTATTTTCTGTTTTTTGTTAATACAAAAACATTTTTTGTTTTTGAAATGACACCAAATCCCCTTCAACTTAAAGGGTGCATGCATAAATAATTATGTATTAGATAGGCTAGCCTAAGAACAAAACAATTTTTGGTTTTTAATTCCAGGAGTTTCTCCAAAATTTAACAATAGGAGCACTCACAAATTTAATATGAGAAAAAAGTAACATTTATTTACTTATTATTGAATGGCTGGATCTGTGAGTGGGCAAGATGAAGCAAATGCTACACTCTGATTCGCTACCCGCGCGGGCATGATACATGTACCTCCATCTTCCCTGCTGCCATTTCCACAATTATGGCCACATAACTTATTTATTGACCAGGCATTAGCTTGTTCAGTCAAGATGGCTGGATATTGGCCAACTTTTTTCTGTCAAGGCGAGTTTGCAAGTTTATGGGCCTCAATTTCATCTCAGTCAAGGAGTTGGAAAAAAAAAACAAGGAAAGGAAAGCAGGTCTTCAAACCAGAGCATTTTTAGAACAAAGCAGTAAAAAAAATTATATCCCTTGTGCAACACAGCCTGTCACTAAAGCATGAACAAATTTAAACATAATTTTATTTAGAACCTGATCCGGGGACTTTGCATTTGTATGATGTGGGTACAATTGTGTATGTATGCCATATCATGACCATCCACAACAACTCGCATGGATATTTAAAATATTATTTTATTATAAAATATATACATGTATGGTGCACTGCTCGTGCACACTGGCCTCACATTATGGCCTACTGTACTGAAACTCAACCTATTTAAGCTGGCAGAATAAAATGAGGTCAGATAGCCCAGGAGAAGTGACTGTTCATTAAGCCCAGTGCAGGGTTGATCTGCCACCTGTATGGATCAAAACCTGTGATCAGGGCTTGAGCTACAGCTGTACATGTATCTCTCACATGGCTTTATTTTCCTCATCACAGTGTATTCTTTCCCTTGCAGTTTTCTTGAGATCGCTTGTGCGTGTTAATATTATAAATCCTGTTACAGCATTGAAAGCACACTACTTTTGTAGAAGAGAGAAAAATATGACAACTTTTGGGTTGATTTCACAGCAATCAGCCCTGGAGAAGAACCTTTGTCCATGCTCAACTGATTAAACATATGCTGAATAATATATTATGCAACTTCTAGACAGATACTGACATGTACTGAGGCGTATGATTTAAGAATCGGGGGAAATAACCGAAATGAAATCAAGACAAATACACTATTTATATGTGGGAATAATCAAGACCTTTCGGAGTACACAGCACGGCAGAATTAAATGATTTTGCCCGACGTTTTTGCCAGGTGACATATCTCGCGACATAGCCCCTTTAAACAGAGAATTTCTGTTAAACTAAAAATACCACCTTTTCCACTTAATAAACAGAAAATAGCATATTTTTAGTATACATTGTAATAAACAAATTTGCTATGTGAAACCCATTTATGAAACAAAAAAAAAGTCACCCCTCTAGGAGCTTGGCATAGGTACAAGCCACTCATTTGTACTCCACGTTTGAGTCTGTGGATGAAATCCTTTAGTGTGATTGAAGGCAATTGAGCAGTACTTTCCCGTGCTGTTTATTATGCTGTGCAAGGTTGTTCCAACTTTTTAGTCAGTGTATGAAGTCCTAGTCCTGTGGTGCTGTTTAATTATTATGCTGTACAAGCTAAGGTGGTCTTTTGTGAAATACTCAAGTGACATTAAAAATGAAAGCTATTGAACAGAACTTTCCTGTGGCATTATGATGTACGTAGAAGGTGCGTGGTTCTAACGCTTTTGGTGAAATCCAAAAGTGTGGCATTCAAATGAAAGCTAATGGGCAGTACTTTCCTGTGGTGCTGTTTATTATGCTGTGCAAGGTGGTTCTAACGTTAACGTGTCTGTAGATGAAATCCTAAATTGTGACCATTCAAATGAAAACTACTGGGCAGTACTTTCCTGTGGTGCTGTTTATTATGCTGTACAAGGTGGTTCTAACTTTTAAGTTTGTGAATGAAATCCTAAAGTCTGACTATTCAAATGAAAGCTATAGAGCAGTGCATTCCTGTGGTGCTGTTTATTATGCTGTACAAGGTGGTTCTAACTTTTAAGTTTGTGAATGAAATCCTAAAGTCTGACTATTCAAATGAAAGCTACTGAGCAGTACATTCCTGTGGTGCTGTTTATTATGCTGTACAAGGTGGTTCTAACGTTTGAGTGTCTGTGGATGAAATCCTAAATTGTGACCTTTCAAATCAGTGAAAGCTACAGTACTGAGCAGTTCTTTCCTGTGGTGCTGTTTATTATGCTGTACAAGGTGGTTCCAACGTTTGAGTGTCTGGATGAAATCCTAAATTGTGACCATTCAAATAAAAGCTACTGAGCAGTAATTTCCTGAGTGTATTACTATTCATTATGCAGTGTTACCTAGGGATATCAGGGCTGTCATTAAGGGCCATCACCCGTAGCATCTGTTACGGGTGAGTGCACTTGATGAGACCTTGGTGTTACGGTGATCTTGCCTGTCATAGGTTAAATTGAACGACAAAGCAACAAGATTGTTACGGGTGTTAAGATCAGAGCAACGCCTGTCTCAAATTTTAATGACAGCCCTGGATATTATCCATCACAGAAGTTAAACAACAGTGCCTCAATTTCCATTATTTTCAAATTATCCATATACATAAACATGTGGCTGGGTACCCAATATTGGCAAGGTACAGGTTAACAGTTCAGACTTTTTACACAGATAGTGTGGTTGGCATGCGAGTTGGAGTCTCAACTCGCATGCATGCTACCTCCCTATCCAATTATGTATGTAAGAAGAAGCAAATATTTACATTACTCCAATTATTATTACAAAATTAATAATTTTGTTCTCAGACTTAGTACAATTAAATAATGACAGTCCCAAAATAATTATCAATTATTGGACGGCAAATATAGTGATTTGTCAGTGGCGAGCAGTTCAATTATTTGCCAAAGCCAAAGGCTGAGGCAAATAATTGATCTGCGAGACACTGACAAATCATGAAAAAATGCAAAAAATGCATCGAATGATAATATCAATAATCATGCACAGTAAAGCAAAAAAAGCTTATGCCATTTGGTCATTGGTTGATTTTTTTATTATTATTTCAGAATGGAAATCTTCAGAATGGAAATCTTCAGAATGACGGGTAAGTCAAAATCTTAATTTCCTACTGATAACCGAAAACACAGGCACATTCGACTAGTAGTAACTCAACAGACTGCAATGACTGTACATGTATGGTCTAAACATGCAGTACATCGTAAATTAGATTGTAACTTAAGTCGGTACAAGAACTACAAGAACAAAAAAATGACTACCCGAGTCTCTATTAATTTATACAATGTAGATGTACATGTACCTTTTTTATACAAAACACCACATGTGGAATCACAGGGCGCCCAGGGAATATCCAAAAGGTTCACTTATCGTAATATTCTGTGGTGAATATTCATATATAAGATCAAAATAAACGTATTTTTTACCGAAAATGTTGAGTGTTGTCGTTGTTGTAGCTGAAAACGGCGAATTTAAACAATTTGAAGGGTTTTGCATCTGACGTTTACCTGAGCGTATAGTAGAGAGACAAGGGAGGAAAGCTGGATTTTGGACCAGTCCAGCACCAAGACGATTTTCACCAAGAAATTCCCATCACACAACTTCCAAACCGCACACTAGGCAAGCTGAAACCCAGAGGTTTCTTCTCGTACCATTACATTTAAAATCCGTCCAAAACTAGAAGCGCTATACCCCAAATAATATCCAGCATTCGAAGCTCGAAAGAGCTGCGGCTGGTAAAATGTGTGCCGGCCTCCAACAGTCAAGCCGTTTGCTCCCTTCTGATTGGATGATAACAAACAATGTCCTTTCATAAATTCGTCCGGTCGGAGGGGAAGCAGGGGCAATTACACTTACACTTACGATCCTGGGGTGAAGCGAATGGCGTGTGATGGAATGAGCCGAGCAAGACGCCATTCGCTTCACCCCAGGATGGTTAGTAGAAAGTTCGTTGCTGCTTATTCCCCCCTACTTCCTCTCCCACGGGACAAATTTATGAAAGGACATTGTTTGTTATCATTCAATCAGAAAGGAGCAATTAAAACGGCGTGACTGTTGGAGGCCGGCACACATTTTACCAGCCGCAGCTCTTTCGAGCTTCGAATGCTGGATTTCTCGATATTATTTGGGTTTCAGCTTGCCTAGTGTGCAATTTGAAAGTTGTGTAATGGGAATTTCTTGGTGAAAATCGTCTCGGCACTGGACCAGTCCAAAATCCAGCTTTCCTCCCTTGTCTCTCTACTATACGCTCAGGTAAACGTCCGATGCAAAACCCTTCAAATCGCTTAAATTCGCCATTTTCAGCTACAACAACGACAACACACAACATTTCAGGTAAAAATACGTTTATTTTGATCTTATATATGAATATTCACCACAGAATATTACGATAAGTGAACCTTTTCGATATTCCCATACAATTCCTCTAAGTTTAAAAATACGAACGATCACACAGTTTGTGTGGGCTCCCTGTGGTGGAATAAGCTTGTTTTGTTGATTTTCACCCCTGGTTCAAGGGTTTTTGTCTGGGTAGTCCAGTTTTGCTCAAACCACAAAAACCAACATTTTGAAATTCCAATTCAACCCAGAAACAGTTGGAAGTAAGAACCACTTTGTGGAATTCTGCTGAAATTCCTATTTAATTATAATTCCTTATATTAATTTACTATAAAATATGTACTGCTGTAGCCAAAGTGTACAATGTTACAACATACGCTATGGAAGAACATATAGTTAAGAGGACCGGATGACAACAAAGGTCAAATGTAGCTTTAGATAAAAAAATTATACATGTTTACATGCAATGATCATTCATTGGTACTTACTTTCTGACAACCTTTGTACTGCACAGGGATCAGCCACCAGCTGCAGAGAACCTGCAAGTAAGTTATCATTTACTGTTAAAATTTAAAGTGCAACAAACCCCTAATTTTTCTCTTTCGCTAAATAAAATCTCCTGTTTGTCCTGATAACTTGCATGAAAAAATTATTGTAATTGATAAAATCCCTGCATTTCTACAGATGTTTGAAGTGAGGTGCTTCTGCCCCATTACCGAGCATTTGTGGGAGCTAGGTACAAACTTTGCTGTGACGTCATCGAAGGAGACCATTTGCCGCGTTCTCATAAGCATATCACTGCGAAGCGGCAAAGGAGAAGGCATTTTAATGCGAATGGTACTCAAAAGCCAAAAATGGGATTTTGTGCACTCTGATGCCTTTTTTGTTTGCCCAGTTCCTTTGCTCTTCGCATCATGAAAATCAATCTCCTTCGATGACGTCACAAGACGTCAAAGCAAAACTCGGACCCATTCTTCACATTGCTCGGTACTGGCCGAAAAAACCGCCAAAATTTGAAACTTTAAAAAACTATTAAAAACCAAGGAAAAATGCTACGGTAAAAGAATTTTCGCACAGGTAATCAGGACAAGTATGTTTACAGGTAAATTATGCCCATGCTTACAATTTCATGATGGCTTGGGTTTGGTTCACAGTAAACAGAGCAGTGCCAGTTTAGTATGTACGTGTAATGCATTAAATGGAAAGTATCATGAGAATTTTGATCTTTTTTGTTCAAAGCCATGCTACAATACCTTTACTTATTTACAAAATAATACTAAAACACCAAGAGAGTGAAATCAACCAATTCTGGAGTTATGAAGAACAATTATTTATCATGGTCTGTTCTAGTCCATTTTGGAAATGAATATAGACCCAGTCTGTGATATGACTAGGGACACTCATCGACAGTTTTGGTACATTTTGTGGTAATTTATCACAAAACTGGATCATTATTTTCTGTTTTTTGTTAATACAAAAACATTTTTTGTTTTTGAAATGACACCAAATCCCCTTCAACTTAAAGGGTGCATGCATAAATAATTATGTATTAGATAGGCTAGCCTAAGAACAAAACAATTTTTGGTTTTTAATTCCAGGAGTTTCTCCAAAATTTAACAATAGGAGCACTCACAAATTTAATATGAGAAAAAAGTAACATTTATTTACTTATTATTGAATGGCTGGATCTGTGAGTGGGCAAGATGAAGCAAATGCTACACTCTGATTCGCTACCCGCGCGGGCATGATACATGTACCTCCATCTTCCCTGCTGCCATTTCCACAATTATGGCCACATAACTTATTTATTGACCAGGCATTAGCTTGTTCAGTCAAGATGGCTGGATATTGGCCAACTTTTTTCTGTCAAGGCGAGTTTGCAAGTTTATGGGCCTCAATTTCATCTCAGTCAAGGAGTTGGAAAAAAAAAAACAAGGAAAGGAAAGCAGGTCTTCAAACCAGAGCATTTTTAGAACAAAGCAGTAAAAAAAATTATATCCCTTGTGCAACACAGCCTGTCACTAAAGCATGAACAAATTTAAACATAATTTTATTTAGAACCTGATCCGGGGACTTTGCATTTGTATGATGTGGGTACAATTGTGTATGTATGCCATATCATGACCATCCACAACAACTCGCATGGATATTTAAAATATTATTTTATTATAAAATATATACATGTATGGTGCACTGCTCGTGCACACTGGCCTCACATTATGGCCTACTGTACTGAAACTCAACCTATTTAAGCTGGCAGAATAAAATGAGGTCAGATAGCCCAGGAGAAGTGACTGTTCATTAAGCCCAGTGCAGGGTTGATCTGCCACCTGTATGGATCAAAACCTGTGATCAGGGCTTGAGCTACAGCTGTACATGTATCTCTCACATGGCTTTATTTTCCTCATCACAGTGTATTCTTTCCCTTGCAGTTTTCTTGAGATCGCTTGTGCGTGTTAATATTATAAATCCTGTTACAGCATTGAAAGCACACTACTTTTGTAGAAGAGAGAAAAATATGACAACTTTTGGGTTGATTTCACAGCAATCAGCCCTGGAGAAGAACCTTTGTCCATGCTCAACTGATTAAACATATGCTGAATAATATATTATGCAACTTCTAGACAGATACTGACATGTACTGAGGCGTATGATTTAAGAATCGGGGGAAATAACCGAAATGAAATCAAGACAAATACACTATTTATATGTGGGAATAATCAAGACCTTTCGGAGTACACAGCACGGCAGAATTAAATGATTTTGCCCGACGTTTTTGCCAGGTGACATATCTCGCGACATAGCCCCTTTAAACAGAGAATTTCTGTTAAACTAAAAATACCACCTTTTCCACTTAATAAACAGAAAATAGCATATTTTTAGTATACATTGTAATAAACAAATTTGCTATGTGAAACCCATTTATGAAACAAAAAAAAAGTCACCCCTCTAGGAGCTTGGCATAGGTACAAGCCACTCATTTGTACTCCATGATGGCCAATCCATGGTTCCTATGCCACTCACTGACACTATCCCCAGTGACTGGCCTTGCACGTGACAGGCAGAATTCTGGTTCTGGACAACACTTACCCCCCGGGCCTCTCTCCCACATACTGTTTTTCAATTGTATGTGACATTAATGGTCATCTTTTGTACCTGCATGGACTGACAGCGGCTGCCATTCATTAGCACCCTTAAACATTGAGAGTGCATGATTTGAACATTTGTAAGGTGGTTTGTGCAATACAAATGCATTACTATGGCCATCATTAAATAATTTTGTCAATAGTAACCCCTAACCCATCGGTTCTTTGCTAGTATTTCACGTAACTTTAGTGTAACACTGTAAATAATTTTTTAATGAATGATCATTGTAAATACAGGTACACGTAATTAGTTTAATATAATTGTTTTTATCATCAAAATATTTATCTATTTATCTTTATTATTATTTTTTTGATATTGTAGCGGAACAGCCCTAGGGAGCTTAAAATTAATAATAATAAATGTATGTATGTATGTACATTTGTACTATGTACTATACTTTGAAATTTGTTCTGCCACATCCACTCATTTCCAGGATTCCCTCATTCTCTGTCAAATACATGCATGCACCAGTCTTTATTTTTAAAAACACAGGTATGCTTAAAGGGGCTATGTCGCGAGGTGTCACGCACGCTACAATCTTGAAAAACGGCCAGTGGCTGTTTTTCAAGTTTACGCCATCATCGTCGAATCCATTCAATCCTGCAGTGCTGTCTTCACCAAATGGTCTCAGATTTTTCACACATGTAAATAATCTATTTGTCTTGATTTTCGCTCGGTTATTTTTCCGAATCTGAAATCTACGGCTAAATTTCTCAATATGTACGAGCAGCGATAGAAATCAGTTGACCATGGAATGTCATGGACGAAGGTTCTTCTTCTCTGTTGGCTAAATATAGTACACTTCAGCATATTAACATGATACCAGAGTCTTCGCTTTGTACTTCTTTACTGCCACAGACAAATCTAACATTTTTCTGATTTTGTTTCGCTTGAGAAAAGAGCGATGAAATTGTTGGACTTGAATCAAAACAAGCAATTATAGCTCTTATGTACGTGACCACTGGTTCCGTTTTGAGTCCTGTCTTGTATCAGCAAACAAAAGAATTTTGACAGATAAAAGTGTAAATTAAAGTTACTAAAATTAGGTGAAACCTCGCAACATAGCCTCTTTAAGGAATACATATACTTTATTGACCTTTTGTGTGGGACAATGAAGCTCACAATGCCTGCGTTTATTGTTTTCATAGGAACGGCAAATATCTGAAATGGGAAACCCTATTCGTCTTTGTACAGAAGATTAGTAAGTTGACAGTTAAGCCTCAAGTGGCCACTGAATGAAACACCAATAAACACATGTACAGTTACATCTTCCTGCATGAGCAACCAGTCTCTTGTAAGGGACCATCTCCAGCCAGGCTTTATGCGACCACTTTCATAAAAATACTGCAGCAATATTTTGAATTCTCAGTCAAATACTGTATTTGTATGACTACCTTGTTAATGAGTTTGAGATTTAGAAATTTCTTTTGTTGTATCCCTGGTATTAGCAACATCTGACAAAAGTGACGTGACAAGAAAATGCATTTCAAGCAAACAACTCTCAAGTTTGGATTTTTTTTTCCAGAAGTTTAATTTAAAGATGACACAATGATTACATTGAGCAAATACACTCAGTACACTGGATTTATTGCACTCGTGCTGATAGTACTTATAGACTACAAGAAATATGTATCATGTACAGAGGCCCTGCCAGGGTAAATTCCGACAGGCGACATGACCCAAAAAGTAGCGACAGCACGTAAAATGAAATTGCGACAAAAGACAATCTTTCTCGGCACAATTCCGACAGCGACATCAAAGCCGAGAATTAGCGACAAAGAACGGGGGTTTGGCATTTTTTTTAACCAATTTGAGGTCCTTGAGGACCCTTGAGGTTCCCTTGAGGTTCCCTTGAGGGTCTCTTGAGCATCGCGTTATACATCATTTACGCAACTCCACAACTCCCTGGGAGACCTGGGACCCTGGGAGCGAGGTCGTCAGTCAAGCGACAGCAACGCCGATATTTATGCACCATTTTGCATGACTCTTGCATGTCTTGCATGCTTGCCGCTTGCTTGCTAAAATTCCGACAAACTATGTTCATTCAATTCCCGACAGCGACGCGACAAGAGACATTTTAAAATTCAGACAAGCGACACGGGACCCCCCCCCCCCCCCCCCCCCCCCCCCCTGGCAGGGCCTCTGTACATGATTGTAACACATAACAACATTTTGCCAACTAGTACAGCCGACGGGTATTAATGTTTTTATAATGTGCTTGTTATTGAATAACAATATTATTGCAAATGTTTCAAAGCTGATGCCCCTTTTTCACTGGAAAATGGACGTCAATCAGACATCTACCATCTTGGAATATTTACCCAAGACACAATACAATAGCATACATGACATACTAAACAGGTTTGCATGAAGATGACAGCTTGTTTTGGCCAAACAGATGACACAACAGTATGCATTTTTATTTTACAAATGATTTATGAAGCAAATGTGATGTTTAACTGTTTAACAAGACTTTCATGACAACAGTTAAGTTATTTTTGTGCTCGGGCACCATAATTATCTGAGAACAATCTATTTGTAAAATTACTTGAACAGTTCTGGAATTTGGCCAATTTATTGCTTTTAATATTGTTAATAATATTATTATAGTTGAAATCCACAAGTACAAGATGTTTGTACCACATTATTTCAAGCACAATTACAAATTTAGGGGCAAAAAAAATAATTTTATTATGGACCTGCTCAGTCTAAAAACAATGGATTATTCTTGTTTTCAGTGGAACGCAAGGACCTGCAGCTGATGAATGGGTAGGCCTAACTTTTGTTTCTATCTCTTATTCCTTGAAGCCAATAACAAACAAGTCTAAGACCTAGATAATAAGTAGATTACTGTTTCTACTTTGGCATTACAGTCCTTTTGTTCCCCTCCAAAAACCCTTGCCCCCCTCCAAAACGAATTATACCCGCCCCCCCCCCCCCCCCCCCCCCCTCCCTTAACACACATGCACACACCTCTTAAACACAACACAGAGACTTGATGCCAGATAGTGTAGACTAAGACTGCTTCTTAACCAACATGTAGGGTGGTGATGCCCTGTGATGCAGATGTTCCTTTTCCACGTGAAGCAAAAGAAATAGGAGACGTCTGTGCACAGGCTACAAAATGCTTGTTTGTTTTTTTATTTTGAAGCGCTTAATTGTTACCTACATGTACATGTACATGTAGCAAAGAGCATGTCAGTTTACAACATCATTTTTGTTTGTGTTGGTGTTTTTTTTTACTGCAAAAGTACTCATTCAAGTACCTTGAAGATCAGAATAAGTGATAAAATTTAGAATCTGTGTTGACTGTGCAAAAAAGCAATAACAATTATAAATAAAGTGCCCGATATCCGGTGTCTTGTGCTGGCTGTACAAAAACCAGATACGTGTGTATCTGTTATGTTAAGCTGCCCGCCCAAAAAGCAGATGCATTGGGCAAGTAACACAGGAAAAAAATGTTGCATTTTAAGAAGCGGGGTATCGCCATAAATGGCGATGGCTCACTTAAAAACCTGCTTAACTGATCACCAAGTCAAAACAAATTTTTTAACTTGGCGACCAGAAGTTGACCATGATATTCATTTCCATGATATTTTCATGTTCAAGAGACAGCAATATTGGAAGAGACTTTGGGTGTAGGCTCCCGAAGTGACCCCTATAATGTAGTTCTTAGTCGCTATAGTATCTACAAACTAAAAATGGCTTCAAAACTACAATATTGTAATCTTTTCTTTAACTTTCGATAATTAAAAGTGGATTGTTGCATTGAATACAGTGTTGTTTTCTCTGCCAAATTTTACAAATTAACAATTACATGTATTTCTGCCCTTCCTTTCCTTGTAACCAAGGAACCTACATGTAATGAAGTGTCACAAGAAATTTTCAACCGATCACAGGCTTAACTTTTTGAGACAGTAATAAGCCTTCAGACATACTGACATCTCAAAGGCAAGCAATAGTTACATGTAATCCAAGAATTGTGATAACATTGCATTAAGGAGGCCTCGACACAGTTTTTTTTGCCATGGGGTTACATGTATGTTTTGAAATCAAAATTTTGCAAAGAAGACATCCTTCAATTGCTTTCACACTTCATACTTACAGTACCAGACAGAAGTAACCTCGTAACAGGAGAACGCATTCCATTTGCGTTCCCTAAGTGTTCCATTTGCGTGCCGTCTGAAAAATGCAAGACAAAAATATAACGCATTGTAAATTTGCACCATCCCGGAAAAAATGTCAGTGAAAAAGTCTGTAGAAGACAATATAAATAATTTTCTGTTCAGACCAACAGTAAGTCTTTTTTTGTCATGCTTCAACAAACCACAAACAGGACAAAGGAAAAAACTTGACATCCAACTTGATTGACGATGACCGAAATGCGAAGAAAATGCGAAGAAAATGTAAGCTTTCTGTCATCGAACTTGCTCGCAATTTTGTTGGAGCGGATCACTGATCATCTGAACATTGTTGTTGTTTTTAAAGGCTCTAAAATGTGACAAATAAAATATAAATGGCTGGAGCATCCGTTTAATATTGTCCTGCAAAGGAATTCTTTTAATTTTCCCACAACAGTTTTACCGCAAAAGGATCGTGTCTAAAAGTACACACGAGTGACCACGAATGACCACGAGTAAGAATTTATCAAAATATTTTCCTGACATCATAATTACTTCATTTTATCAAATAAAGTTAATAAACGTTATTTAACCGTAAATAAACCACTCCCGGAGGCTAAAACATATAAATAATTAAATAATTTACCATTATATGAATATGAATATATGAAAATCATATATTATGTGAACTGCGGATAAACATTAGTGGAATTTTATGATCGTCGCAGTGTTGAAAAAGCAACCTGAAAAAATTCAGGCTTGAACGGGATTCGAACCCATGACCTTGCGATACCGGTGCAATCAATGCTTTAATCCCAGTTCCTGGAGGGGGGGGGGGGGGGGGGGGGGGGGGGGGGGGGGGGGGGGGGTATGGGTGGTGTAATCTTCCCACCACCTGTACTCTTTTCTCCCGGTTTCCTATCCCCGCACCTCTTTTGCTCTTTTTTTGACTTGAATATGCCTCCCTGTGCCTTCGCCGTCACATTTATTATCTTGTTCATCCCGTTTTGTATCTCTGCGCTTTCCGCTTTCTCTTTTTTCACCTCCCGGCCCGCCCCTATCCTTCCGGATTCGGGTCCATTTTCTGACGAAATAAGGAAATATTGAATATTCCAGCCGTACACAGTCAGCTGTTCCCCTAAAATTAAAAAAAACCGTAGCATATTACAATGAACTATATGTTGCTTTACATCTTGCTGGAAAAGGGTAAATTACAAACATATTAATTAAGTCTGAAAAAATTAGTGAAATAAAATTTGTGTCATAACTAAATGTTTTTTATATCGATTTTAAGTAAAAACGTACAGTTTTCCGTGTGTCGGTATAACGACTCCCGTTGAATTTCCCACGCTATTCAAATAGGCCAAATATTTTCGTGCACGACCAATACATTGCATTTTTATTTTGTAGTTGTTGCGCCTTTCATTTACTGCCGCGGTTTTATGTGTGCACGAGAGCGACTTAATACCCTCTTGACAGTTTATTTGTGGTCCCTCTTCTTCACAAATTTAGTTGATTTTAATCCCTGTACTGCTACACCTTTGTAACGGAGTCAGTCAGATTAACCTGTAAACGATTGTTAGTGGAGCCAGACGATTTACCTGTGGTACAACAGTGTTATTTTAGCCTTCAAAAGCTGACGCCTTTTGAATAAAAAAAATGAACCAAAGAAGCGCCTACTCCCGCAGGCTTATAATGATGTTTGGATCTTGAATGTTTAGTCATTGAAATTGCCTAATTAACAATTGACCAGGATGACCGAGAGAGAGGTTAGCTGAGGAATTAAGGCAAACCGAAAACATCAATCTTCCCTTTTGGTACAAATAAGAACGGGTGGGGGGGAGTTGGTTGATTTCAAAAATATATATATCAAAATATCTTGCAAACAGACTTGAAGTGCAAAAATTCTTGCATGGAGTTTATGGTCTTACTTTTAACCAAGAATTTAGTAAAAAATTTGATCACATTAGACGGCTTGGAAATGTTTTTTTGGCCAAACACCCCTACCCCTCCCCTCCTCAAAAGTCAAATGGTCGGGACCCCTAGTGGGTTTTCTTTCTCTGGGACTTTTAATACTTTAGGGAGCGTTTATTTTTTATTTGGTAGGAGGGTGGTGCGCTTTGATGGAGAGGGGGGCGTCAAAAGTATGTGGCTTCAAAGATGGGGATTAGACGAAATCAAAGGCCAACCCGTGATCGTGAATAAGAAATGATAACTCGTAACGCGATAAGCTTATAATATGCTTTTTATACTGACACGGTATGACTTCTGAAGAACGCAATAAAAACGTTCACGGCGAGATTTGAACTCGAGCCATCTGACTGCTGTCTGATAGCCATAACAGGAACCACGCCACTAGGCCAAGAAAACCTACGATAACTAGAAGGGTAAAATTTTATTATTTTATCGTAGAAATGCGGTAAAACATGTATTAAAATTCGTTTCAAGTCTGCAGCTCGGTTTTAATTTTGCAATAAAATACTCTAAATGCGAAACATCTTTAAGCCGTTTATTGTTGTTTATATGCGTTTATAACAAATTAGTTATTGTTATCGCTGTTCTTGTTACGCAACGCATTCGATAAAATTGCCAAATGTAGCTTTTTAACGCGTAACGCAATGTACGGTATTTTTTAATTATAAACACGGCTCAATATCTTTTAAAACAGTAATTCGCAATATGATTTGTGATGTTTAAGATCAACATATTCTGTTCAGTAGAAATACGCAAATCGGCAGATCCACTGACGAAATATGAAGGTTGACCTTTAGCGCATAACTGTGTCCAGTTCTCTCCAATTTCAATTAAACAATGCGTATTTGTACTGTCACGCTAAGACATGAAATGAAAGACATAAAGACAAAAATTGGCGGGAACTGGGATGAAAGGGTACGGGTGGTGATAACCCTTCCCCCCCCCACCCTGTCAATTACCCGCCGTTTTAGCCCCCGGGAGTGATTTATTTACGGTTAAATAACGTTTATTTAAGGTGACTCGACCCAGTTTTTTGGGGGGGTTACCATCCTACTTTGAAGCTATCTGGTATCCACACCTTTACTTTTATCGTAAGTCTAACACATAGAATGGATAACATATAGATCAATCTACAATATAATATAAAATATTTGGCGATCGGAGTAAATGTCACGTGGTTATAACGTCACGCCCCTTTGAGGTCTGAGTCGAAAATCTGCTGTTACCGGCATTTTTTCGTGGAAATCTCTCGGCTACACATAGTGCGCATTAGTGCCTTGCGCTTAGCAGAATTTCACCAACATCGCAAAGACCCAATTCGAGAAATTCAGTGGTTTCCAAATTTAGGTCATAATTTAAGCGAAAATGATAAGCAAACTTTACACGATTATATCTAATAAACTATGAGACTTATCCCTTTATTTTGGGGATCGTTATAACAGATGAGTCCTTGCAAGTCAGCAAAAAGCCTTAGGGCCTTGTAAATGCACGCGATTTCGAGCAAAGGAAACATATAGAAATTATAGTTTTAGCTATTTGTTGACGTTTGTCAGCTTTTAAGAGTCCTTCTCACGAAAAAAGCATTTTCTTAAAAATTCGTAGTTTCTTTTTCTTTCAAATTTTTCAGGGCCACAATTGATTAACTAACTGCCCGGATTCTGAATTTCATGGTCATTGAAAAACTGTGACATTATCTTCTATAAGCCCAAAGTTGAGTAAACATTGAAGATTTTTAGCGTTTTGGCTGAGTTTGTGCTCTGGGAGTTGTCTATTGTTTCTAGTCTGTCATTATACAGCATTCTTGTTCAGCACGCGTGCAATGACCACGCTTGGCTGACTTCCGAATGCTCACCGAGATATGGTAATTTTGGTACGGCCTGAGACAGGCGATCGCGTGATACATCATAGAGGTTTAACTCATGATTTTTAATCAATTCTCGGCATGATGTACACTCCTGGCTGCAGACGTTATGTGACGGGAATCCCTTCTATTTTTTCATACTAATTACCAAAACTGGGTCGAGTCACCTTAATAAAATGACGTCATTATGATGTCAGGAAAATATTTTGGTGAATTCTTACTCGTGGTCACTCGTGGTCATTCGTGGTCACTCGTGGTCACACGTGGTCACTAGTGTGTACTTTTAGACACGATCCCGCAAAAGTTTGTTGCGTGCATTTATGTAATTTGATAATTAGTCCGTGTTTACCAGCTGGAAATTCTTGAATGAAAATCGTATTTTTAGCGTTGAATACAACTTTCAATTGCATGTAACCAGAATGAGAGTGATCTCAGCCTTTATAGGATCTTAACCCATTGACACCTGAGGATTTTTACGTTTTTGAGTGATTTTCTGCATACACACGCCCCATAGGATTTCGTGACTTCATATTTGGAGTTACCATTGAAAGTGCTGCTGTTCTAAAACACTGAAGGCTCGAGTTTACTGGAAACGTCATTGTGACGATCTCATTTTGCTTGGTTGATTTGCAATAAAGGGTCCAATATGAATTATCTACGATTTTTGGTAAGTTCACAGCCATTTTTCATCTTTAGTAGCTGCCTGATGAGCATCATTAAGCTTGGAGGTAGTTCAGAGTCCACTTTTCAATGAAGTGAGTTAGGTGTTGTACTTCGTTTACGAATTTGGCTTATTGCTTGTTGAACTGGAAAAATGGCCGCCTGGAAACGAAGTAGCTTTGGGACTCGACTCTGGATGAATTTCTCGACCTACCGCGGACAACAAGCGCGAAATTTCGGCGGTGGGTCAGAGTGGCTGTGGACTTAGTATATATATGAAAATTGTGGAGGACGGAATGAACGCTGTCGAAAAATCTGTTTATTTCCCAGCATGTAGTGCGGTGGTGATGTTGAAAATCGAGGCAAGGTGAGTATGCACTAGTATAAGAAGCTGTAGCTAGGCTCAAGCAACGAATAAGAGCAAAAAAATTCACTGCTAAGCTAGGACTAGGACTGAATTTTGCTGTAAATGTTGACTTTTGGGTTTGCCACGATGATTTGAATAAAAAAAACTAAAGGCAAAAACGTGATTTTTGTTGTTTTTCTATGACGTTAAAAACGGTAATTTTTGTTATTGTCCAAATTCAAACGCTGATATTCTGCAAAAATCGCCGACTTTTTTGTGTTTATTGGGTATCTCAATTTGAAAGACATTCTAGTCAATGCTCACAACTGCTAGTTAAGGCAATGTTCGCACGATTGAGAAAGTTACAATTTTTTAAAGCAGTGGAGTCTTGTACGGGCGGTTACGGGTGGTTCAGGTGTCAATGGGTTAAAGATGTGTTAAATTATTTGTTTTATTTGTAATTCAGGCCGATGCATGAAATGTTTTTATGCAAATTTGTGTTAAATGTAATTTGATCACGCATGTTTTGCAAGCGCTAATGAATGTAAAAAAACCTGTAATGTTGACACTCATTAAATGAAAAATGCAATTTCATGAATGAAACCTTCTTTCGAATAAGTAAAGATTTGGTAAAACATTTGACAATAAAAATCGGCGATAAAATATTATAAAACATAACACGACGTTTCGACGTTTCCAGAACGTCATTATCAAGTGAAAATGAAATAATGAAATCGAGTATATATAGTAAAAAGATGAATAAATTAAAAGGCATTGAAAGTCAAACAAAGAGTGTGGCCCTAATGGAGTCACTCTGGGTGTTTAAATTGGGTCTTATTGTTCTTATGTACAACATTTCATAAACAAGACAATCCCATTTCGTGCTACATTTTTTAAGCATTCTAAACTGGCTCTCATTGAGTAAGTCAATGTTCCCATGGGTATCTCTCAGGTGGCGACCAATGGCAGAATATCGATGATCAGCAATGCGTTGAAACAAATGACGCGTCGTATATCTGACGTAATTTGAATCACACAAATCACATTTAAAACAGTAAACAACACTATGCTGATTTACGATGCGTGGCTTGATTTCTTTAAGCTTTAGGTCTTGTTCAAGTTTCTTACTGGTGTAGATTGGTTGTACATCAATGCCGATTTTTCTTTCACTTGTTAATGAATGAAAAAATGTACTTAATATAACTCTAATCAGCTTTTGCATTTTTTAAGTCTCCCTGATCTATTTGGTTTTTGAATGGTAACATGGAAGCAAAAATATACCTCTCAGTGCAGACAGAGCTATAATTTTATCAAGAACGCAGCCAATTTTAAACAGTAAAACATTTACTTGGTTGTATATTATCGGCTAGTAATAACTTTGGGGAGTAAAAACGGAACATTTTTGTGTTAAAATTTTGTTGCGTTTAAACATGAGTCCTACATGCATTCCCTTAGCGTTCCCTTAGCGTTCCCTTTGCGTTCCCTTAGCGTTCCCTTTGCGTTCCCTATGCGTTCCCTTTGCATTCACGAACGCGTTCCCTGTTAGGTTACTTCTGTCTGGTACCGTACATGTATGAAGAGTGATCAAAGTTTTATGTTACTGGTTTACAAGCAACAGCGGTTACTATAGCAAAGTCAGCTTATTGCCCTTTGTTTTAAACAATGTTGTTTTTCTCAAAATCTTAAGTCAGATACTTGATAATGAAACTTACAAATTTCGTAGTCCTCATGTATCGCTAGCTGTAGACAAAGTTTCAAGAAAAATTGTAAGATGGTTTTCAAGTAAATCAAAAATCATTTTTAGGGCATGATATGTAAAACAGTAATAATTCACAAAATATTTGAACCAAAATGCCCTTACATATTATTTTAAATCAGCCAGCCATTAAAATAATGATTATCCTTTGCTTTGCAATTATTATTTAAAACCGTCTTATACATTTTCTTGAAACTTTGTCTTTACCAAGAAGAATATATGTTGTGGTTCAAATTGAAGGGCTGAAAGCATAATCAACCTACATGTTTGTAGAATTTTAGGCCTTTTTTATTTTTTTCTCGCTCAGATTTGCCTCATTTTATCCTACAAGGAATAATAATTATCACAAACCCTGACGAATATTCACTAACCCTAAGGAATTTGACTAATTTTACCTGAAAAAAGCAGAGTTCTGGCACTCTAGTGCTTTGACTGTACATTCAGAGCGTAATTTTGATGCCATTACAAAGCAGATTGGTCGGGACAATATGCAACCGCAATACTCCTGACCCGCGCCAACGACCTGAACGAAAATACCGTTACTTATGCACAACTGGCTCACTTATCGATCACGAGCTCGCTACGGCAACACATCATCTGGCCCCGGTTGTTCAAAAGGTGAATAACGCTATCCACCGAATAAATCACTGACCAGTGGATAAGCATCAACAAAATCCTTTGTGTTATCCACTGGATAGTGATTTATCCGGTGGATAGCGCTATCCACCTTTTGAACAACCAGGGCCTGTAGTGTGCATATAAGCCAAGTTATGTTTAAGGCCCGTCTGGTGATGGAAGGACATCATTAAGTCTCTGGCACCTCTCAAAGAAACGAGTCGTGTCCTTGTCGGATCTTGTGTCCAAAGCGTTATTCAACGCTCAAGGTGAAAATAGGCCGTGGTGGACAAGATGAGTAAGTGGGAAAGTCTGGAATCACTTCAGAACAGAAAAGGAGCAGCGTTGCAAGTTGTGGGCCATTTCCCATCCCGTGCCATGGTCAAAATGCCCGATGTCTGAAGTGCTTCCAGACTTATAATCTTTTCTTTTTTGTTTGGGTGCAATATCCTGTTTGTTTTCGCCACTGGTATCCCGAAATGCTTTGCGACAGTGGCAGATAGGTCTGCTATGCGTGGTCGCGCGGGAGCTTAAAATACAGCTTTGGGCAGCTCAAAGTGAGTTCTTGCGGCCAGGTGAAATTCAGCAAGGCGGGCAAAGGCTATGAGCCGGCAGTGGAGGTCTGGGAGTGCTTCCTTGAGTTAAGGTCCGTAAGGATAAGGGAGATGGCATGAATCTAAGTGTCTGACTATTGGTGATAAAAATTAAGCGATTTTGAAGGAATGAACTTTGGGATTTATTTTTCTAGAGCAGGATTTAGCAGTACGGGCCCAAACTTGGCCATCTGAAGTGAAAAATCAGCATAAAATCGAGAAATTTGGGTAAACTTTGGGATTCACTTTTTTTTAGCGGGATTCAGTGGGAGACATGCAAATGTGTTTTTTTGCATATGTTATTTCTCAAAAACGATTAAAAAAACAACTTATTTGTAGTTCACATGCCAAAAATGGACAAATCTGAGCGTGAAAAATAAAAAAAAAAACGACCTAAAAAGCAACATACATGTAGGTTGGTTATGCTCTGAGCCCTTTTATTTTTCTTTGGTTTGAAAATTTTCAAATTGGTTTAATTTTTCTTTTTCTTTGTCTCAAAATATGATAATGAATTTGAGACAATGGAACATAAAAATTAAACTAGTTTGAAAATTTTCAAACCAAAGAAAAATTTGAACCAAAACATATAAACATGTATCATAAAAGTAGTGTTCCAACCTGTTCTCAAATGCTGCATCTGTACTGTACATATCAAAACCAGCTTGTGTGCCTTTGGCCAAATTGATTGATTAACAAGAGTATATCCACTGGGTCTTTGCTAAATGATCTAAAACAAAAAAAAGGAACCACCCTGAGACTATATGTACATTTAAGCACAAAATTGCAATTCCCATTTCACCAGTATTAACACCTTTTCTCGCTTGAGAACCACACAAATGTTTGGCAGTAAATGGGACTAAGGTCGCAACCTGGAATAAACTAAGGGTGGCAGTGACATACCCTGCAAAACGTAGTATAAAGGGGGTGGCAGAGGTATAAAGGGGGTGTACAAACCTGTTCAATGAATGAGTACAATTAAGTTTAAGTAACATAATTATTATCTGATCCATGGTTTTGCCTTTAGTTGAACACTAGGTCTTGTTGAAATAGTTGTTCATTTTTGCGGGATATTTTCAGCTTCCTTCATTTCATTTTATGAAATTATTTAATCATGAATAATTTGAGGACGTTCACTGTACTGCCATGTGAAAGTATAACTTAAATTTGTTAACCGATAACGTGTATTGTAAGGAAGCCTGATTAAATGTAATTTTGTTGTTGTTGTTCCAAACTTTTATCTGAACTATCTATAATTGTTAATTGGTAAAACATCGAAGTGCTAGCATATCTTTCACTACATAAATATAACCATTGAGCTATAAATTAGCTTTTATTAACATTATAACATGGTCCAATCAAAGGTTTCTACGTACACATACATGTAATACATCACTGACACAAACCAGTTACAAAACGACAATTTAGCTGAGCGCCCAACAATTTGTTATAAATTTGGGTGAAAGCCTAGAAAGTCTATGACCCCTCAAATGCCTTGCGTTTACAGTTCAAAGCAGTTTACAGTAAACTTGCTGAAAACTAGTCTCAGAAGACTGGAAATGCTATTTCAGAGACCCTGAATTCTGAACAATGTTTTGCAATTAATTTGTAGTTCACATGCCAAAAATGGACAAATCTGAGAGAGAAAAATAAAAAACGGCCTAAAAACCAACATAGGTGGGTTACGCCCCGAGCCCTTCAATTGTAATTTCATATGTACAAAAAATACTTTCGCTGTACTTGTCACAACAGTGTTGTGTGACAATTAACATGACTGTATGTATTATAACATGATTGTAACATTAATGTCACACGGTCATATTAACAAACTCATAACAGAATCTACCTTTAGAAAATAGTTTGCTTGGAAATGTGCCTGTTAAGGTCTGACACAACAGTATTGTGTGACAAACATAACATTACACTGTTATTGACTACGTAAAGTAGGTGTGACACGGTCATCACCATCATGTTACCTGTCATAACAGTATTGCGTGACAAACATGTGGGTGACTAATTAATGCTTACATGACAATACTGTTCCAATAGCATTGTGTGACAAACAAACATGTCAAGTGAGTGACAAGTTAATAGTGATGTGACAAGATTATCACAGTGATATAACCTGTCATAACAGTATTTGTGTGACAAACATTGGACTGAGTGAAAAGTTAGTATTGATCATGTGTGTGACAAGATTATCATCTTGTTACCTGCCACAACAGTATTGTTTGACAAACATAGAAATTAGTGACTAGTTACATTATGTATGGTGATATGACATAATTATCACAGTCGTACAAGCAAATGTATATATGACCTGTCACAACAGTGTGACAAAAATATGAGTGACTAGTTAAACAAGGAGCAACGCAAAAAAAAAATGGCAGGACATGTCCCCCTACAAGCACTTTGTTCGCTTGAATTTTAAAAAGTAATTTTAAAAAGTAATGTCAGATATAAATTTGGGGGTCAACACCTTATAGTTTTCCATATTGAATTAGGTCGCCTGTGTTGAGATTTGAAGGAAATAAATCACAGCTATGGGTTGAATACAACAACGAAACTTTAATGCCGGGCGATCGATTCGAACTGTACAAAGATCTCTGTTGCACGAGGCACCGCTAATCATGTGACTGGCTGATCACATGATTATTGTCACGTCACATCCCTTTCCCTTACAAATTTAGCAAGAACAACAACAAAACAAAATGAAGTACAATGAACTAAATTCAAGTTCTAGTCAATGTTCAACTGTTCAACTTAAGTCATAATCTTCAAGCCAGGTAGGGGTACGTTTGGCTCTCTCGGAACGCCTGGGCTGGTAGGCTAGGATGGGCTCTACATGGTCCGGGACGGACTGTACTGGGGACATTGCGTCATTCATTTCAATCTCAGGGGTAGGCTGGATCTGGTTCTGGCCTTGCAGGGACTCTGGTAAGACAGGTGGTTTGTTTTCATTCTCAGCCTGATGAGGCTCTTCAATGTGGCTGCTTGGTTCTGGTGATGGCTCCAGAGTAGACCTCAGCTGACGGCGGTTTCTGCGGAAGCGCCGTCCATCTACCTCGACTTCATATGACCGTCGGTCAAGAGGGCGTGTGCAGTGGCCCAAGCTCCATTTCTGCTCCCCTGGTAGCTTCATGCGGATGACATGGCCTGTTTTTAAGGGGGCAAGATTCTTGATGCCTCTGTTGTACTGCCTGCACTGCAATCTTTTTCTAGCTGCTAGGTTACTCGCTGTGGTCATCATGTCACCGTTTGGCCGGAGGAGTTTATCGGCTGTTGGAAGCAAAGTGCGGGTGCGTCGGCCCATTAACCTCTGAGCTGGTGAGGTGCTGAATCCTTCACTTGGGGTGTTGCGCCAATCAAGGATCGCTAATAGTGGGTCTTTCTTGTCTTCCTTTGCTTTCATGAGCAGTCCTTTGCAGGTTTTCACAGCATTTTCCACTTTTCCGTTCGACTGGGGATATCTAGGGCTAGACGTTCGGTGCTCAAACTGCCAATTAGAGGAGAAATTCTTGAACTCTTGATTGTCGAACTCTGGACCATTATCCGTAATCAGTACCTCTGGTATACCATGGCGAGCAAATTGCACCTTGAGTTGAGTGATAACAGCTTGTGCTGTCTTCTTGTGGATTTCAACCACTTCAAAGAAATTTGACCAGTAATCCACCATTATCAGAAATGTCTGCTGTCCAAGGACAAACAGATCAGCAGCAATCTTTTGCCAAGGGCGCGATGGCAGTTCATGTGGTTGAAGCTCTTCACGGGCTTGTTCCGGTCGGTATGTTTGGCAGATTGTACAACGCGAGACAAAGTCTCTGATCTCAGCACTCATTCGAGGCCAATACAGTATTTCACGGGCACGGCGAATACAACCTCCGATGCCGATGTGGCTGCTATGAAGCTGGTTTAGCATGTCCTTACGAAGTGAAAGGGGCACTACAAGCTGTTCTCCACGGAACACTAGACCCTGCGACTCTATCAACTCGCCTCGCTCGTCATAATATGGCAGAACAGCAGGAGGACACTTTTTCTTGTCAGGCCAGCCTTGCTTGATTACACGAACAAGTTCCTGGATATCAGCATCTTCAGCGACTCGCTGTCGGAACACATCTCGTTTCGGAGGTTCAACTTGAAGATGTTCTTCGTGATTCACCGTCTCGAGTGCACGAATCTCACAGAGCTCGGTCTGGGCCCCATCAGTGGTCTTCAGATATGCACAACTCAAGGCATCTGCAATGTACATAAGGGGACCTTTCTTGTATTGTACTTCAAGGTTGTACTTTTGTAGGGCCAGGCGCATTCGCTGCAGGCGCTTGGGTGATTTGTGAATTTCCTTTTTGAACACAGACTTCAATGGCTCATGGTCAGTCTCAACAGTGACTGTGTCGCGCCCATAGAGATATTGGTCGAACTTGTCACATGCCCAAGTGATGGCGAGCATCTCTTTTTCTATTTGGGCGTATCGCGACTCGGTGTCGGTGAGGGCACGGGAGGCATAACAGACGGACTGACCTTCTTGCAGCAGTACTGCTCCTAAGCCAGACTGGCTGGCATCACATTGTACAGTGACTGGCTTGCTTACGTCATAATAGCGAAGGACGGGTGCCTCTGTCAGGAACTTCTTGATCGTGTTCATGGCAAGGGAGTGCTGTTCTAACCACTGGAACTCCACATTCTTGTCCTCCAGACGTCTTAGTGGCCCTGTCATCTCTGATAGGTGGGGCATAAACTTTGCAAGATACGTCACCATCCCCAGGAATCGCTTCAATGCAGTAACATCTTCAGGTTCAGGCATCTGCAATATGGCCTGAATCTTCTCGGGATCAGGCATTAGCCCTTGAGAAGTGAGGAGATGACCCATGAATTTTACACTTGTCTGGTGTCGTTTCACTTTCGCATGATTCAACTTCAAGTTCCACAGACGGCATTTCTCAAGAAAGGCGCGCTCATTTCTTTCAAGACTCTGGTTTACTTCACGGTCAGTACTGCCAAATCCGGCGATCAGGAAGTCGTCTGCAATCACTTCCACGCCTTCCAGGTCTTCAACAAACTCATGCATTGTACGTTGCCAGACTTCTGGTGCTGAAGAGATGCCAAATGGCATCCTCTGCCATCTGTACCGCCCAAATGGCGTATTAAAGGTGGTCTTGTAACTAGATTCAGTGTCGAGACGTTTCTGCCAAAAGCCATCCTTGACATCTACGACAGTGAACTTCTTTGCTTGCGAAAGGCGGGTCGCAACTTCCTCCACTGTTGGCATTTGGTAATGCTCTCGGCGGATCGCTTTGTTCAAATCGCGCGGGTCCAGACATATGCGTAGCTTGTTGGGCTTGACAATGACCAACATACTGGAAACCCACTCGGTTGGTTCAGTAACAGGAGCAAGAACACCGCTGGCTACCATCTCATCAAGTTTCTCCTTGATCTGGCTTCGTAGAGCGACTGGTACACGACGGGGTGGATGTATCACAGGTGGAACTCTGTCATCGGTGACGATGTGGTACTCGCCAGGGAGGTCACCCAAACCTTCAAAGACATCCTTGTATTCCTCTAGAAGGTCAGCAATCCCTGTGGTTACGCTTACACTTGGGGTATCCTTGAGACCACTGGAGTTTGATGGGCTATCACAGTCATTAATTGTGATGAGTCCCAGTCCAATACATGTGCTGTATGATAGCAGTGGGGCAAGGTCGTCTTCTGTAATGTTGAACTGCAACACATGTCTTTTCCCATGGCGCCATGTAGGGAGCTCTGTCGACCCCAATATCTTGTACCGTTCATTGGTGTAAGTTTTAATAAATTTGTGTGAGCAGCGTTTGACTTGCGTCAAATCCTTATCAGCCGTGGCACGTCGATAATCTTTCAGCGAAAGGAGATTGCATTCCGCACCTGTGTCTAGTTGAAATGTCACTTGACTTCGACTGCTTTGCACGCCGACTTCCATAGTAATCAAAGCACACGATCCAGTTCCAACTTGACTTATACGAAAAACTTCTTCAGATACTTCTTCTACATTGTTTACCTTTGGGTTGGTTGATCGGCACTTTGACTGAAAGTGGTTCTTCTGTCCGCACTTGTGGCACGTTTGCCCTCTGGCAGGGCACTGGCGATTTCCATGGTGATATCCACAGAATCTACATTCTGGCCGATGGATGGGCAGATCACGTGGCCGTCTTGTGTTTTGAGGCAGTTCATTCTTCAGATCATTCTTCGGCTCTGTTCTAACCGCACCAACTGACTCATCTGTTCCGCTGGTAATCAACTTTAATTGCTGACTGGTCTGTTCTGCGGCTTTGCAAATGTCGATAGCTTTAGACAAGCTCAGGTCGTTTACTCGTAACAGGCGTTCTCGTACTTTCTCATCTCGGACTCCAAGGACCAAGCGGTCGCGTAGAATCTCGTCCGGTGTGATTTCGTCGTGGGCACAGTTCTTCGCAATCACACGCAACTCGGTCACGTAAGTACTAATACTTTCGCCTGGCTCCTGTTTCCGATTATTAAAGCGATAGCGTTCGTATATCACTTGAGTGCGAGGTTCACAATATTCGTCAAATTTGGCTAAAACGTCTGTAATACTGTTTTCGTTCTGGCCCTCACTCCAAGCAAACGTATCAAACGCTTTGACGGCCTCCTCGCCGATGACTGAAAGCAATGTTGATACTCGAACAAGATTCTCCTGCTTGTTAATTCCAGTCGCAATTTCATACCTTTGCCAAACTTTTTTCCATTGTTTCCAATTACTAGCCAGATTATCATCCACTACAAGCGGCTTTGGTGGCAGCAGATTCATCGGAGCGGCAGCTGACGTTCCTGAAGCGCTTTCTGTAGTATCAGGCGGAGGCATCTTGCCAAAACAAAACCACGAGGAACAAATTTCCTTCTTCGATTGACTGTGTGCTCACGAACTTGGCGTCAAATACTTGTCAAATCGTCCTCTAACGAAGCTAGAGACTCACTTCTGACACCATGTTGAGATTTGAAGGCAATAAATCACAGCTATGGGTTGAATACAACAACGAAACTTTAATGCCGGGCGATCGATTCGAACTGTACAAAGATCTCTGTTGCACGAGGCACCGCTAATCATGTGACTGGCTGATCACATGATTATTGTCACGCTTGTCACGTCACAGCCTGTTCTTCATCAATTTCACATTTTTTTTTAAAAAAAGAAAAAAATATGTAAAGGTTCAAAGTGTTGGCTTTTGCAGAATTTAGTCTATAAAAATATGGAAAGAATTTGCATGATTCAGGTCTCGTGCCATTGACCTTAAGCAATTTGATCTCTTTCCTGTTGTCTGTTTTTAAATGGATTGCATCTTACATGTAAACTTTCAACTTGTTGAAATGGTATGACATAAGCTTTCATTGTTACAGCTTTTGGTTTTAGCAAAGTGTCTAAGCGCATGTGCAGTAACCTGTCACAACAGTGTAACAAAAATATGAGTGAGTGACTAGTTAAACAAGGAGCAACGCAAAAAAAAGGGCAGGACATGTCCCCCTACCAGTACTTTGTTCGCTTGAATTTTAAAAAGTAATTTTAAAAAGTAATGTCAGATATAAATTTGGGGGTCAACACCTTATAGTTTTCCATATTGAATTAGGTCGCCTGTTGTTCATCAATTTCACATTTTTTTTAAAAAAGAAAAAAATATGTAAAGGTTCAAAGTGTTGGCTTTTGCAGAATTTAGTCTATAAAATATGGAAAGAATTCGCATGATTCAGGTCTCGTGCCATTGACCTTAAGCAATTTGATCTCTTTCCTGTTGCCTGTTTATAAATGGATTGCATCTTAAATGTAAACTTTCAACTTGTTGAAATGGTATGACATAAGCTTTCATTGTTACAGCTTTTGGTTTTAGCGAAGTGTCTAAGCCAGGGGCGTAGCCAGCTTTTAGAAGAGTTGTAGGCCTGGCCATCCGGCCCGCAAGGCCCGCTTCTAGGGGGGTCTGGGGGCAAACCCCCTGAAAAATTTTTCGATATTGGCCCTTGAAAATGCTTTATCCTTCACTTTCTGGTGATTTTATGTGTATCTTGACAGCACCGTAATCCTAATATTTGATAAACTGAATGGATTTGAATTTTTCATTTCCAATTCTTAAAAATGTAACACTAGTGGGCTGAAAAATTTGTAGGCCCGGACCTACGGGCCTATAGGCTGGCTACGCCACTGTAAGCGCATGTGTAGTAGACACAAAAACATGGCTTTAAACCATCATTCTAAATATGGAATAGTACATGTTACATGTACATGTATCAATTGAACTGATCTCAGGAGGAAAATGAACACCTCAGTGTTCGGCAATATTAACTTTTAGTTAATTGCTACTCTACGTTATTGCCAGAAACGACTTTGCTTTAGGAAAAAAAATACCTTTAGTTCATGAGTATTCAATTTGCAAGGCAGACAAGGCAATCTCCTTGTTTGATTTGAGTAAAGATATAAGTTTAATACGAAGCTCCCATCTGAATCGATATATTTCTTGCAATATAAACTTACAGAAACTCTGTAAAATAGGAACCAAAAGACAGAGGGGAGCAAGGTTTATTTTCGTGACCCGTGATTTGAAATTTTTGCACCACACGTAAATCATGATTTATTGAAAAAACATCCTGTGAATCGTGATCACAGGTCAATAAAGAATACATTTTAGGTTGTTTTTGGATAAATACCTTATAATATTTGAGTGACTTGCAATTGTGACCTGTGAAATGTGACCTGTTCAAAAAATTCCACAGAAAGACAGCAAATAAAGGTCAACGGTCATATTGAAAAGCTTTACGGTTTAGCAAGGTTGTGTTCACTTGGCCTGGCCGTTTATAACTACTAACTTGGTTGACTACTTGGAAAGAGGGCTTGTTGCTTACACGTTTATAAGCTTAAACTTAAAAGCAACCGGATTCCGGAAATTAATATAGAAAACACGTGCAAGAAATTGGCCATGGTCGTCATATGAAAGCCATCACACTTGACACCTTCGAAGTTTAGATATAATTCAAAGGGGACAAACTTCAAATAAATGTGGCTACTAAACTTATCTGAATTTCGTAACTGTAAGACTTACATAGATACAAACTTACAGAAGACGCTACGCTAAACGGTGTACATGTGTAACAACTTCTACTGATATAAGTTAAGACTTACATAAGCTTACTACAAGTCTTATTAAACTATAAGCTTATAAGCTTAATAAGCTTAATACTCCATTTCCATATCAACTTCAACTACTTCTACTACTTGTTGTGCTCAGGAACTGGGAAGGAAAAAAGAAAACAGCTCTGCAAACTTACATGTAATCTTCGACAAAGAAACTCGCTTCAGTTCCTCGATCCGCATTGGTTTCTTTCTTACATTTCTCAATCGGTCGGAGTCGGTCGCACAACAAGCCGTCGCCGTCGGACCGTCGCCCCAACGAGCCTAATCCAGCGGTTGCTGCAGAGGTTGCGCGCAACAGACTTCTGAGCCCAAAACTGTCCGCAAGACTGTTATTTTTTAAATATATAAACCAGATAGAGGTCCAAAAGGGTTCCGTGCAATCATCAGAACCGTGAATCACAGGAAAATTGCGAGATCAGTAGCTCTACAATAATTATTAACACTGTCATTTGATCATAATATATTTCTTTGAAAAGATATCTAAAATCTCCTGGGACATTTCATTTTCATTTACATTGATTTACATTTACATTTACATTGATTAAGTCGGTAAAGTCTTACGATATCACACCGACTGTCCAGAACAATAGTTAGCGGTGGAGCTACGCTATTGGTGGAAATTTGGTGACGTGAGAAAACAAATGTAAATTAGTTGAATGAAAAGCGTTCTCGTGTCCAGAACATCTGATTCCAGGATTGGGCCGTCCTGACATATGTCCACTGCTTCCGTTTCCGGAACATTCTTTGTTCTGGAAAAAAAGTTAGAGTGCGAGCAATATCTCGGGCTCGGCCCTAACCCCTCTGCAGACCCGGGTTTTTTAAACATGGTTTGCCAACCGAATGATTCGCACGTCGTGTACTGTAGCGATCGGACCCAAAGCGCAACGACTAACTTGCTAAGGATACGACACCAAACGAGGATATACTTTACGGACAAAACGCTCGAATCACATCAATTTATTTAACGAACGATTCAAGGTCATATCGTAAACTGAAAACAAGATACAAGCAAAGAAAACTAAGCTAATTTCATGCATACATGTACAAAGTTAACCTGTAACATTCCGATCATTCCATTACAATTACGGGTTCAATAAAATCAGAAGAACTTAAATCAAACAAAACGAGGGAAATATAAGATCTATTACTAATCAATACAACAATGAAAGGAAAAAGACTGAATAATTTGGTCCAAGTAAGACAATTGATCTACTGTGAATGTTCCGGTGTCTAATAAGGCCTAACTAGCGTAAAACATAAACGAGCGGATCCGTACAGATAGTTCGCAGTTGTTTCTCAGAAAGTAGTGCTATTTTGTCTTCGCTGTTACTGTTGTTGAGTTGAGAAATCGGGAGCAAACTGCAGTGGACATCACAGTGGATTTTTGTTTATTACATGTAATAAACAGAAACAATCTCAAAATCATCTTTTCTGTTCGCCAGACTGCGTGTCGCCAGATGTTTATATAAAAGAAGACAACAACAACAACAACAACAACAGTTTATTTGCATTCCCAATTACAAATGGTATTACATATAAAAACAAAAACAAAAGTATAAAATTAAAGTAACAAAATCGGTTAATTTACAATTCTTGTAACTAATGGTTCATTTCTTAATGAAAAAGCTTCGTAAATGAAGTGACCTAATCTTTTACAAATAAAAGCATCGGTGCTATTAAAGAGAAAAACAATTTTGTTATTAGCATTTAAATAAACGAATTCGGGATATTTGCTAATGATATCTTCCACCAGAGAATTTCTAATTGTGTCATATTTATTGCAAAATAAAATGAAGTGTGCTTCGTTTTCAACTTCATTTGAGCTGCAGTATTGACAGATTCTCAGATGCTCAGGGAGTTTAGGGATGGAATGTCTTCCAGTTTCAATTCTTAGGTTATGAACATGCAGTTTCGGAAATGATCGGAAACGTTCAAATGACCTTTGGACAACTTTCCGACAATTTTGGAGCCGTTTTTGTTTCTATCTGGATTAAATTTACTGTTACAGTGTATTTTTTACTGTTAGTGTTATAATGCCGAAAATTTAACTGTTTAATGTTATAAAGCCCCAAAATTAAGTGTTTAGTGTTATCGAGCTACCCCCATTCAGACCCTCATGTACTTTTCATGAGAATTAAACTGAACTCAAAGCTGGCCTTGGAAACTGTTTCTCCGGTCTCAGGAACGCTGGAAATAGCATTTCAGAGAGTTTCATTTCAAAAATTTCCCGGGGGAGCAAGCCCCCGGACCCCCCTAGAAGCTCGCGCCTTCGGCGCTCGGCACAGGAGATTCGCCCCACCAACATTATATTTCCGGTGCCGCCCCTGTAATTGTAAGATGGTTGGGTGTACTACAATGGGCTGTGGAAGCGACATCAACAGGGGGCTGGTGTAAAGAAAATTGCAGGGGCAGTTACAACACCGCGGCCAGGCTTCATGCTATCAAGCTGCTGTTACCGATCAGATCTGTACACGACCCGAAATGATCCCCGACCCCAAATGATCCCCAACCCCAAATGATCCCCAAAATCGACCTAAACACGACCCGAAATGATCCCCGACCTCAAATGATCCCCCATTTTTTTCACACGCGACCTGAAATGATCCCCGAGGAATTATTGGAATGGAATGGGATGACGTTTAATTCCCGAAGATGCTATAATTACTAGAATAAAGTAAATTAAAGAATTTTGACTCGAATTGTTTGAAGTGTTTATGTATTTATAAATTTTGGACAATTTATTAAATAATTATAACTCCTTTTTAACGAATTTTCAAGGAACTTTACTTTAGAGTTTAAATTGGAGGTTTAAATAAAATCGTGCAAATAGCATCTCGTTAGGCCCGGTTTAAAAGTCAAATTTCACATGTCCCGAGTCTGATACTTATTTGGTTCTACTTAAATAAGTAAATCCGCCATTTTAGACATTGAATCATGATCGAGTTTTTATAGAGTTGGGAAAAATTGAGAATTGTGGGATATAATAAATTAAACATGATTTAAAAATTCGATTCGGCACAAAAGACAACGGTTGATCTTCTGTCGAGATTTGACTGGCTCAGTCGAAGATGCGACAGAAGTCGCATTGTCGAATTTAATTTTAGTTGAACGTCGAACTTCGCACGCATTCAATACCTGAATTAGATTTGGCAAATGTGAAATGCGACGTTTAAACCGGGCCTTACTGTCACAAGTAACAGTCTTCGCTTCCTGTCAGTACCATTAACGTGCGTAGTATTCACAAAACCGTTTATTTCCGTCAATTCCGTCAATTATAGAATTTCTGAACTGTAACAATATGTAATATAAAACTTTCCGCCTCTGTAAGGGAATAAGTGAACATAAACAACCGTGAAATTAATGATAAACAAGAACAACTGAATGCAACAGCTAGGCGATAAAACCTTAACCTGTCGGTTAACATGCAGGAACGTTATAACCTGAACTGTATAAAATAATTCAGAAGGAACAAAACCGTCATAACAATAAAAATTGGTACTGGTAAGAGCCAAGTGTGTAGCTTTCAATATGTCATTCATTATAATCTAGATGTATGTTTGCATGTTGTATACGGTAAACTCCAGGCAATTAATATAACTGAAAATAACTTTGTGCAGTCGATAAGCCATTTTGAAAAGATTTCGCATTTATAGCCGAAGAACTTCGCATTTATTAACCGAAAAACGGAATCAAAACGCTTCAATCTTATCCCCGGGATAGAAATGTTTTCCCATTCCACTCCTATAATTCCTCGTGGATCATTTCAGGTCGCGTGTGAAACAAATTGGGGATCATTTGGGGTCGGGGATCATTTCGGGTCGTGTTTAGGTCGATTTTGGGGATCATTTTGGGTCGGGGATCATTTGGGGTCGGGGATCATTTCGGGTCGTGTACAGATCTGACTTGCTATAGTATTCCTGTCTCTAGTATGGCCTTTCTAGTATTCCTAACACGTATATGTGTCAGGCATTAAAACATATAGACTCGCAAAAAATATATTATGCAAGCAAATCATGGCAAAAAGAAAAATGGGTTTGAAGTCTATTCGGAAAATATGGTTGACACTTAATATCTTCGGCTAGATTGACTGGACCAGATTGAAATTTTTCCTGAATGTTAATCTCGACGTCTTCTTCTGCCTTAACGCACAAGTTTGGTCACGTGACATGTCACGTGATCAAAATTTTAAAATTAAGCAAATCGGCGATATGCCAGCGAATTTTCTTCGTATAGTTAAATAAATTAGCTTTTCTAATGGAGGTTGAACATATTTAACCTTCTACGTTTGGAATGATTGTCCTCGAGTTTTAAAATTACAGTTATAGATAATTAAAGGTTAAATTTTGGATTTAAAAATGACCTTTGTCCTCACAAAATGTTTTTAAAGAACAATGGACGATCATTCCAAACGTGAAGGGCTGGAAATAATTAATCTGCATCAGAAAAGCGTTTTTATTTTATGTTTCCTCTTAAACCCATTGGCAATTCGTCAAATATTTACTATTTTAAGACAAATGACCACGTGACATGTCACATGACTTATGGGAAAGCTTATTATACTTTAAAATGATAAGAACGATAAGACCTTTCCATGTGCCAAATTTCGGTAGTTTCTTGGTGTTGCGGATGGTGTGATCACCAAATGACGTAAAACAAAAGATTCAAAAGACACTGAACAATACCCACACCACAACACAAAAGCTAACCAACAATGGCTTCCGCAACACCAAGAAACACCCCAAATTTCGATTAAGTTCCATTCTCTTTGTTAAAGTTATCACGAATAAACTGTTTTTCCCGGTAAGAGCCTTTGACCCAGGCCTTAAACTACTTGAGATTCTTGTACCCAGATCTAACGCGATGCACAAAAGTAGATACGAAAACACGGAGGAAAAGAAAAAAAAAGCAGGCCAATCCTTGACTCGTTATCGTACCGGCACGAGTAATTATCAACTTCGCTTGTGACTTGGAACTTGCTCCTCGTATATGTTAAAGGCCGTTTTTGGCCAGTCTTTAACACGGGTGTAAAAGGTGGCAAAGGCTGTCTTTACGTCCGAATGTAGTGCACCTTTGACGCTTATCATAGGTATAGTAAAGGTACTGTCAAATGTTGCTTTGACTTGTACAGAGATACTTTTGATTCGCCTGTGACATGCGTCAAATGTCTAGTACTTTTGACGCGCGTCAAAAGTACTGTGAAACCTTTGATCACACTTGATGCCTGTGTCGCGCAACTTTGTCACACCTTTGGTGGTAATCAAAACCAACATTTCGTGCATTGTCAACAATTGTAACTGAGTCGCTCATGACTTGACACCAAAATGGACCACACCCGGGTGACCACAACCGTCTTTTACTCATACTGAGGAACTGTACTTAGTAGAAAATTTGTTTTTAGTGAACACGAGAGCATTCCCCCAAGGGTGTGCGCCTTATACAGCTTTGGCTGTTTTCAGCTGGAGAATTCATCAGACCCGCAAACTGTCTTAATTCCCCTGCAGGCATAAACATCAAAACGGCTTTCAGAGACAACGCTTAGGGGCCCCTGTTAATTGTAGTAAAACGCCGGCATTCGCGTGAGTCGGAATTTTGTTTGTAACAAGAGAGAAAATTCCCAGGACAACTCAACAAAGCAAATAGCCATATTACACAAACTTCCACTGATTTGCATGGACGAACGGGTCAAGCGTGAATGGTCTGAATGGCCTTTCCGGACAAATTCTTGGTTGGTACTAATTGGTAGAAGCGCAGGAAAGTTTAAACTGCTTGAGTTGCATGGAAGGCATTATACCCATGAACTTACATTAGTTCGATTAGCTGTCTCTGGTCGTCTCTGTGAACGGCAAATTCTATGACAATATCCATTGCACAGAAAAGACGAGTTAGATGCTTTTAACCCGTATACAAAATGCAAACAAAATTCCAGCTGGGGCGCTTTACTTGTCTTCGCTGATCTAAACAAAGAAAAATAAACAAACGGCATCTTCAGGACATGCATGCTACAAGACTAGCGTGCTGTTTAGTGCAAATTTCCTTGGACTGCCAGCAGTCTGTTTCTCTCTCGAAATAATCTCTAGAAATGTCATAAGAGAAGAAAGAAGTAGTAAAACTGCTCAGTGAAATAGGAATCTCAGTCCAACAATTACATGGCGGACGATATTTTTTTTTAGAGTTTAAGGGAGACTGTCCCGGCTGAAATATCGTATTTTCATGATCATGGCCAGGAGCTGGTTTTAAGCTTACTTTATATCTTGAAAAAAGGAAGGAAAAATCGCCAAAAGTGAAGAAAGGAAAGAAATATTAACCAAAGGGTCAAAATAACGGATAAAAAGGTCAAAATTCCACAAGAGGCAATTTTTATTTCATGACAGGCGGTCAATAAATCAAATTTGATGAACTGTAATCCACTTCAATCCTTGCAATCCTGCACTTAACCTCCAAACTGGTGCTTTTGTTTTGCTCTATAGAATCTTTTTATCCAACTAAGTTGTATATTTGGTGTTTCGAATATTATTTTTGATGTTGCAATTGGGCATTTAGGTTAGAGTGCGTGGTTTCTTGAGTTCAATTTCTCTCTTTTGACAACTTTGTCTGCATGTAATTGGTAATGGTTATGCAGTCCTCTTGTCTTGTGTCTGAAGCAAGTTTCAGATTTCTGGATTTTCACCTGGTTTATTATCAATAGCCTCATACAAACATTGTGTTACTGTTGTCTTCCCTAAACCTGCGCCAGTACTTAAAAAAAGCGTCAATTGCTTCAAGTCGTTAGAGAGTAACATATGGTATAAAAAAAACTGCATTTGTTCTCTGTTCAAAGATTGAACAAGTTATCTATAACTGTTACCATCCATACGATTAATTACCAGCTTTACTTAAAAGATTGTACCTTGGTGATGACATGTTTTACTTGCTGAAATCTCTCTTGGTACGTTTAATTTTGAATCAAATCTTTGCTTTCATTTCTACATGGGATATAAAGGATGAAATGGCAGAGAGCGAATGATTTAGCTTTCATTCTGCGAAGAAGTTTCATTCCTCCTTTCAAGTAAAATTCTCGCACAACTTTGTTCTCTGTTCTCATTATTGAGATCATCATCAATCTTATCATCAAAATCTTTTTTAGCTGGAAATCCAGTTGTTGTAAACTTACTGAGTATTCATCCCTTCATCTTAACTTTTGTTTGAATGTCACTATTAACAAACAGTTATACCAAGAACAGAAATCTGCTAAACATAGTTGCTCAAGCTGTCGTGGTCGTCTTTGGCATTTTCATTCTTAGATCTTAGACACTAATACATCTTAGTGTGATGAAGAAACACTTTCTCACAAGCCTTGCACATCGCAGACTATGGACACTAACTCACGGCGTATTTACTGATCGTAATATTTCCACAGCGGTAACATATCAACTTCAGCCGATTGCCCATTATTTTGCAACACGAGTCTGAGCCAAAGAAACCCTATTATAATTATAATCATGGCCATGGCATGAAATTCTCCGGGATCCTGTCATCAGAGAGATTATCCAAAGATCAATGGGTCAATATTATCGAGCAAAGTACACTGAAGTATAGATAGATAACTGCGAGTTGTCACATCCTAATAGTGATCTATAGCAAGGGACAAATACCTCGTAGACCTACTTGGGAAACTGGCTATTTTAATGGCTTTTATATACTTTTTGCGACTAGTGGGAGTCGTGTTTGTCCTGTCTCTCTTTATACTACTATATATAAAGAGTCGATAGGAAAAATCTAAGGACTATACTAATACTCATTTAAAAATAAAATAATGTCGCTTAGTCCACAGTAAAACAGTCCCCTTGGCTTAATGAAATAAAACTAGTAGTTCCATATTGGAAGTGAAGTGCTGCCTCATTGCGAGATGCTGGTTAAGCTGGATAAGAATCTTGAAAACGTCGGGTTGACATAAATCAAATTTACGCCATCGCCGTCAGTTCGGTGCATTCCGAAAGGTCTTAGATTTTTTCCCCACATGAAAATAATCTATTTGTCTTGATTTCGTGCCGGTTATTTTCCCGATTCTCGAATCACCCGCCTCAGAATTTATAGACGAATACATAGCGTTTGTTTAATAAAAAGTGAACACTGGACAGCGAAGGAAGAAATATAAGCGTGGTAGGAATCCCGATTAATTTCACTTCTTTCGGTTGTTTGCCTTTCAAGAATTTTTATAGTCGTGAAGTTGGAGGAACAAAACAACCTCGGGTGCAAAAATTCACCGCCGATGAAGATGTAAACAATGAACGTTTTCTTGCAACAACAATAACAACAACAATCTTTATTGTGCTCTTAATACAGAAGTACAGAAATCATAAAAGAAAATATTAAACTGTGAGAGAAAAAAAGCACAGTTTCGCTTGCGCTAGTGAATTGCGAGTTTCGCTTGCGCTAGTGAATGTTTCTAGGGCGAAAATAACCTCAAAGCGATCACTTTTTTCATTTAATTTTCTTTTCTATGTTTCGGATACGGAGGAATAAAAATTGGATATATTTTTTGCAAGATACGTTGCGTTACTGGAAAGGTTTCAAATTACTTTTCACATTATGCAAGTTGAAGCATTTTTACCTAAACTGAAAAAATATAGAAAGAGCTAAATTTGTTTCTCTCCTCCTAAATTATCACTTCTGTCGTTAACTTTGATTAAATTTATAAGTTTCATTCAAAATTTATTATAATAATGGCAGGAATACTTCCAGCAAAACTCTCAATTCGAAACGTTGTTTTGACCCCGGTTCCGGACCAGTCAAAATATTAAAACTGAAAGATTCTTACACAGTGGACACGCTATTTTAATAATTTGCGTGCGATCTCGCACGTTTGTGTCTTCTTGTTTTTGAAGGTTAACGCGCTTCTTTGTTAGCGTGCTCACACTATTCCAGTACTCCTTATTATCAAATCGTGAACTAACGTGAATGCAGATTCCTTAGCAGATTCCCAAGACATGTACATGTAAGCTTATTTTCCAATATGCCTAATACAACGACGTATACGCTCCCACAGCGTCTTGTTTAACAGAGATCCAGCAACTACGTTGGCCCCGAGAAGAACCTTTGTCCATGTGCAACTGATTTCCAGCGTACTTTTAGACATTACCAAGTCGAATGGATAGCAAAAAAGCTTGAAAACCAGTCCAATATGGCGTCGAAGTCGTGCGGTACCTAGTCGTGCATCTGTGCATGCTCGAGTCGGCTAGTCATCACTTTGTTTTTATTGGATGCCGAGGCTCTCCCGAGACTGCCGACGGTTTCGTAGTAGATCTTCTTCCGCTCTTGATTGGTTCTCAAACAATATTTCATTGTGCATGTTACTATCGGAAAACCGAGACAGACAGAAGGACAGAAGGACAGAATCAGTCTACACGATTAGTAGACTGCCTGCCGGCAGCAATTATTCACATCTTACATGCAGCGTTCGTGAAATTGTTTCTGATCACTTTTACAAGCACGTTTATTGACAAATTCTATATTCGTTTGTCAACCTACAATGAAATTGAAACCACTAGTTCATAAAACCTATTGTTGTTTAGTCAGTCTTTTTTAACTTATAAGCAAATAGGGTAAATTAACCGAGGACATTTTTAACTTAAAGGGACACTGTCCCGACAGAAATATCGTGCATGTGTTTTAATGATTATGGCCAGGAGCTTGCTTTAGTTTGCTTTATCATCGGAAAATAGGAAGAAAAAATCGTCAAAAGTGATGAACGCAGAGAAATACGAATTAAAAAGACAAAATGACGACTAAAAAAACTCACTGATTCAACCAGAATCGAAACTTAGAATATTTCTTGATAGCCTGTCACGAAATCAAAATTGATGAATCGTTATCAACTTCCATTCTTCTAATCCCGCACTTTTTCTCCAAACTACTGCTTCTGATTTCTCTTTAGAATCTTTTTATCCAATTTAGTTGTATATTTGGTGACATTTGGCGATATAACATGGAAATTAATAAACACGTTATTTCCGTGCAGAATTGCATTATTGTAAACAAAACTTCATTGTATTAAAACATGTACAAGGTTACAACGATTTCTTTCAGCAACAATGTTATTGCTTACCTCAAACACTCTTTTCCCTTTCTTTAGAACGTAATGCTATAAATAATACCAAATGTCCCAAAGCAACCAGTTCATTTTTACAACATTAAACATTAAAACACATCGTAAAGGAATATTAGCCAAGCGCGCTTCCAGCGTGCCAAATATCGGAAACATGGTATGAACTTTAGCCCGCATATTTCTTCAGCCTGATAACGCTGATCAAATTATCATTGCTTGAACTGTTGATAAATTCTCCTTACTGGTCCCCATACATTTCGTATAACACAAATTGGGAGAAATTGTTAAAGGATCAAGAGAACTGATAATAATAATAATAATAATATCTCTGATCCTCTTTTCTTTTTCTTTTTGGGCGCTACACAGATTGTTGTCAGCGTATTATGTCATGGCATGGCACGACCGACACACAAATAATATATAGCAGATGTTTGCCAAATGGCCAAGCGCGTGACCTTGAGCAACGAGTAAAGAATTTCAAATATCATGTCCTTGTCGCGATACGGAAAGCGGGGATAGACATAAACCATCCTTCCGCGAACACATTAGCCCCACCATGATAAAAAATAAAGTGCTCTCTTCCAACGTTCTCTAAAATCTCAGTTAAATATATCGCTTCATCACGCACAAACCTGCGCTCGCTAAGGGACTTGTCAGAAATTAGCAGGGGGGAGGGGGGGGGGGGGGGGGGGGGGGGAACAGGGGAGGGTCACAGTTTTTTGAGCCTTTCAAAAGAGAGGGTTATGGAAAAAAAATGACAGGGAAAGAGGGAGGGTCACAAGAAATTAAGCCAACATGATCGTAAAGAGATGGTTTAATATTATGCTCTACAAGATAACAAAATATGAATGAAAATGAAGGCATGCGCAATTATTTCCTGGCATATTTAAAAGACAAGGTATTGAAAGTACAAATGCAACAACCCAACTTATTTATATAAAAGAGCTCATGTTTTGCTTTTGCACCTTAATACTATTGTTAAATATCACTCAGAAGAACTGATCTCTTTGACAGCATCACCATCATCACCATTCCCATCATCATCATCATCATCATCATCATCATCATCATCATCATCATCATCATGTCCACCATCACTATCATCATCCTTAGTCTCACTCATGGAAAATGTCATATGTTGTTTGATGTCTTTTGCAGCCACAGTAAACAGTCTCTTGTCAAATGCATATTGGATGTACGGCAACTGTTTCTTTTTTAGGGTGCTTATTCCCTCATAATGGAGTTCTAGGGGAACTGTGATCTCTGCTTAATTATCAGTTTACAGTTAGCCTCCATTCTGTTTTGTTTTGCTTTTGTAGCCTTCCTCTTGTTTTGTTTCTGTTTCCATTTCAACTGTTTGGCTTCGAGTATGTACCCTTAAAGAGTCTAGAGCACTTTTCTTGTAATTCTGCTAACTGATTATTATTTTCCTTCACTTTCTTGTGTAAAAGGGCAACTTCTCCCAATTGATTTTCGAAGAACATGTGGGTAGCTTCTTCTCCACTTTTCAGTTTACCGTTGGAACTAAAAAGTTTGCTGTCAAAAGTTTTTATTTTGTTATCAATGAGACTTAGACTTGAAATTATTTGCTGAGCCTTTTGGATGTTATTTTTGATTCTAATATTATCACTAGGAATCAAGGTATGATCTGTGTCAAGAACAGCTCCTGCTGCAGCAGGATTTTCTTTGTTCATCATTGAGTTTATCTGTTTGTCGATCTCGTCAATTTGCTGTTTTGAGTGATAGAGTTCCCTTCCTGTTCCGTGAAATTCTTTGACAAACTGTTTGTTGTTCCTGCAATGTTTGAACTTTGATTTGAAAAATTCAGGCAGTAGTGAATTCGTAAACTTGGCCCTCGGTGTTGTCGGATTGGAAATAAATCCCATCGAGGTTGTTTTCCATGCAGGGGGCGGTCAATAAGGTTTCAAAAAGTTCCTAAAAATTCACTACCTAACCTCTCACGGATACACCAACTACAAAAGAAAATGGTGAAAGGAGAGAGGTAGATGATTACCAACCTAGAGCATGCTTAAAACCACTTTATAAAGAGAAGGCAGTCAATGTGGAGGATGCTTTAAGTGTTCAAGCTTTCTGTAATAAATACATTGTTGAGGAGGACCTTGTTAAGTCATACTTGGAGCATCTAAAGTATTTAGAAATGATGAATGAGAAGAGGGAAGCTGAAACAAGAGGGAAAAAACTTCAAGAAAACAGTATGTCTTGTGAGGATTTTGACTGGCAGAAAATGGTCAGTGAGGGAACCTTTACAAAACAGCGAGTTTGTGTCCTTGATAAGTACATTGAAAAGCATCATCTGTCTGCAGTGAGAAATAAGAAAAAACCTGACAAAGTCAGTGCTATCATCCACCATTTACAACATGCTGTTTTTGCAAGTGAAAGCGACGAAGACCAAGACCCGGTTTTTGAGGAAATAGGAGATTCAAGTGAATCGGATTAAACTTGAACGCAGTGACTGTGTCTTTGTTTCTGGTCGTAGAAGCTGTTATCATCCCATTAAGCCAAAAGCTTTCTTTTGTCTTGTTTCTTTAACACAGAGACCACTTGCATGTTCATCACAGATTTTAATTCAAGTTTGCTTAATTAAAAGTACTGAATCACTTTCCTTTTACCACTGTATATAAAATCGGACGTTTTATTTATCCAGGGGAGGGTCATGGAATTTTAGGACGAGTTCCAAGGGAGGGTTGGAATATTTTAATCCCTTGCTTTGGAAGGGTCATTTTATTTGCATCGCTTAACTGAAAATCTCCACCCCCCCCCCCCCCCCTGCTAATTTCTGACAAGTCCCTAAACCGCTTTCAAAAAATATGCTACTCGACTCTTGTCTTCTATTGATCAGTATCTAACAAAAATGCGAAAAAATTTTGCTAACAAAAATGCAACAAAAATGTCCCCACAGATTCACTAAAAAGTCTATTAATAGTATCTAACAAAAATGTTGCTAACAAAAATGCAAGAAGACTGCATGTTAGACCACATTATACTCCTGTAAGTTGTTTAACTTACAGGAGATAAAAAGAGAAAAATTAACCGTTTGCATTGTGCATGAGCAATTTTGCGGAAGATCGACCAAGCACGAATTAATTGCGAAAGATGAAAAAAAGAGGCAAATAAGCGTCCAAAATTCAAATCCAAGAAAAATCCCCAATATTATTTTAATTTACAGTGCCAAAATATAACAAACAGTATCATAGGAATAGTGCGTAATGCCTTCAATATGAATAGCCAGACTGTAGGATTTCAACCAAAACATCAGAAGTTAGAACCTCGTAACAATACCCAAAGTTTGACCCGGCTGTCGGCATCGGGATTGGAACTGTTAACCGACTGTACTGAGTAAACTTTGGAGGCAGTACATTTGTATTTCACAATGAAAGAACTGACAGAAACGATCACGTCGGCAAGCTAAAATCAATATCCTTTAGGGAAATGAGTTATCTTTTGATCTATAGGTATTGGGCTCGAGCGGTCTTGAGCTAGCGAAGCTAGTGGACCTGCATGTTTTGGTGAATGGAGTTTTTCACTAAATATCGATAAACTTCTACATTTTCTCTTTTATGGCATTGCTAATCAACTGTTAATGCTTAATACATCCATGCTCGTTACGTTTGCATGTCACGGCCGAATACCAAGCAACCATTGAAATGTGAAATGACCTTTATCGTATTATGCAGTATGCAAAATTCTGATCATGTTACAAAAAACTAGAAACCACAAGGTAAATGAAACTTTACTTTGTTTCTAGCCATCCTTAGAGGTACTGCATTTGTTACACTATTTCTGCGTGGATTTACTGATGCACCTTAGTCGGTTATTACTTCAATACCATTTATTTATACTCTGTAGTGCTAAAATTAGCATCTACTAGCAGTAAGGAGTGTGAAGAGTAAATATTAACAGTAAAAGCAATTTCAATAAAAGCCATTTGCGGTCCTCGCTTGTGGTTAATGGAAAAGGCGAGACTTTCCGTTTCAAATGTCACTAAAAAAGAACCGAAAGGTTAGGTGGAAAACGCAGAGTGCGGAGTGCAGAGTGCGGAGTGTGGAGAATGAGGCGTGTGGAAAATGTAGAGTGTGGAAAATGAGGAGTGTGGAAAATGAGGAGTGTGGAAAATAAAAAGCTTGTATGTGTGTAAAAAAACGCTTGTAATAGGAAGCGATATAATCTTTGAAAGTTGATTTAACGCAATTTAATTTAATTAAACTATATTAACGATATTAACAATCAGTCCTTGTTCCTATAAAAAATACATTGTATCACTACGACTACCGCGTTTTCCACACTCCTCATTTTCCACACTCCATATTTTCCACACTCCGCACTCCGCACTCCACACTCCGCACTCCTCGTTTTCCTCCATAGAACAAAGGTCATGCTTGCATGTGTCCTGATGCAAAACAACAACTCAATACGCCGGCTGTTATTCGGTAAAGAAGACAAAAATTCTTTATTTGTCGTTCCATTTTCTGAAACAAATAACTCTGTTAGCCATAACGACCGCTCGTGACAAAAACTTGTGTTGCATTTTCATTGCCAGCTTGTTAGCCACGTTGTTATAACTGAGAGAAGCGTTGATGTAGTTTCGTAAACATGTCGGTGGAAGTTCGAAATCTAGTGGTCATTGCATGAATAACGAGAGTTAATCACTCTGCCATAACTGTCGACATATATTGTTCAGAGATATAAACGGTACATTGTGTATTTTGAGCAACTTGGTTAGCACCTTAAAGTATTCACGTAAGCTAAATTAACTTGGTTACTGACTGCAATAAATCCAAAGCGACTTCAGTATTGGGTGCTGTAAGGGCCGATTTACACGGTACAACTTTGTTGCATGCGACACGCTTACGGCATGCTTACGACATGACTTGAGTTGATTTACACGGAGTAATTCGTGTTGTAAGCATGTCGTAAGCATGTTTAAGCGTGTCGCATGCGACAAAGTTGTACCGTGTAAATCGGCCCTAAAACAGGTTGAACTTAGCCTGCACGTTTCCCGGCTCTCGCAAGAAACCAAGAACTTTGGCTTTGCTCACGCAGTCTAAATTTAACTTGATACACCTATATAGTAGTTCCCATTTAAAATATCACGCAGATAAGTCTCATACAATAGCAGACTAGCATCACTGTACCATTTATATCTTGTAGTTTATCTCAGTAAACTGGTTGCCTTCAAACAGTAGTCAATTCTCACATTTGACGTACATGCACACAGTCCAATTGTTTCTTAACGGAACTCAGAGTGTTTTGACTTATGCTACAAGAGGGAAGGCTAATATTGCTCACATTTGCAAGAATATACAGCAGTGAAGCTGGCAATAATAAGAGAGGGAAATGTTCCAGTGAACTAATGCGCCAAACGTAACATAAAACGTGTATGAAGCTAAGTAAAACATTTCCTTACAGAACTGACATACATATATATGACATACAGTATAACGTACCAGTGGTGATAGTGGTTATAAAGTGTTATACTCGAATTACTTCGACCAAGTCAGCCGCATTAGAGAAAAGAAAAGAACAAACCTGGGCTTTTCAACTCCTAGACAGGCTGTACATCCATCCAAATAATTAAACAGGCATCATGATACGAATGTGAAAGAATGTGAAAGAAGGTTCCTAATCATGATTTGACAGACTAAGTCGCGCCACATTACAACAAAATTTGTATCCACAAAATTTAACTCACTGATCATGCGTGTTCTCGACGACAGCTAATTTTAACCAATCAACCAACGGAAAGCAAGAGATCGTGGAGTCTCTACCTCGCGCGCGAAGGTCAACAAATGTTATCATAAATACATGCTGGCTGCATGACGTATACATGACGTCATTTTTAAGGCTCCGAAGTAGAATGCTGATAATTGTTGGTTTTCACATGACGTCATAAAAATTCAAAAATCTAAAGTATACGTCCTACAAAGCTGTTTCTAACATGGTATGTGGATACCAATGTTATAATCTTTTACAAAAAGTTTCAGGTTTTAACGATGTTTTGCTTCCGATTTATAAAGGTTTTAAATGTGTCACACAATTCGTCACGCTGTTTCAGATACGTAAGCCGTGAAAATAAACAAAATTGAACCAGTTGAAAGTTATTTTTGCATTATAGATGTTTATAAACCGATTAAATGGCACTTATAGTGAATACAATATTTTGTGATGAGATTTTGCGTGTAATGAAGACTTTAAATTTTTGGCCGCTATGTTGGTGTCCCCAAGTGCAAGTGGGGCACCAAGATGGCCGCTCCATACATTTCTTACTAAAAATGTCTAATACTCCTTCGCCTATAACTCTTGAACGAAATGCTTTTGCGCTGCAACATTTAGCCAAGATGTGTAGTTTTAAACTCTCTACAATTCCATAAACATTTTGGAATCGAAATCTATTGTTTAATGCATCCGAATTTAAGGCGGGGGAAACATGAATTTGAATGAAATTTGAAGAGGTTTGAAGAAGGGATAGAAGAAAGAAAATGATTTTTGGAACACCAACAGACAGTCGATACCCACGCAAGAGTACCCCAGGCTGCTAGTGGACTAACTTGGTGTCCGCCTATTAATTATTAACTACAAATTCTATTTTTAAAACTTCACTAAATCTTCAATATTTCTTATTTCTCTTAATTTTACCAATCCTTTGAGAAAAACTATTTCCTCCCAAACATACTCAAGAATCACCCAAAAATTCACAAAACACCCCACAACATAGATTCACGGGATGAGCAGAGGGTTTTTGGATTGCTTGAAACGTGAACGTGACCGAAGTTTCGTTTCCATCCCTGGATGGACAATTGGCGTTGCAAACGGAATGCGAGCAAAGATGACCCAACAGAGATTAAACAATTTTGCAATCTTAAATACGCACAAGACAAGAACTGACGTTGTGCGACCTGTTGATGTGGCTAGCGAATTTAGCTGAATTTGTCAGTCGAAATGATAACCGCAAACGTAACTTTGAAACATTTACTGATGCTGACCTCCATCATATAGCCAACTAACTGGACTAGCATATCATCAACCCGAAATAGGTCCAACGCGAAAATTTTAAGACATTTCTTTTTTCTTGATAATTTGTTCTGTTCGGTGAAATCCACTTTAAATGGTAAAAGAACATAAATTAAGGACTGGCTTTAATATTAAGCTTTTGTCACTTTGAATGAACGTCATACCATGTTATAAATGTTTTAAATGTACGTTTTTTTCCAAAAAAAACCAAACAGAATACACAAAATTTTCTTAGGATTGATAGAAATAAACGCGTTTTCGGTGATTTCAGAACCTCTTAATTTCAAAATTCGGCGCTCGTTGAGCTCGTGCTATACGCGGGCTAGTCCCACCAATCAAAAATATGCTCCGCGGTCCCTCAATTAAGGTTACAGTGTACCTTCAGATCGAAAATTTATTGAAATTTTTTTTTGGCGTCAAAATAAAGTTTACAGAATGAACTTTCATCCAAAAAAAATTATCGAAAAATAGTGAAAATTGACGGAGAAATGACGGTATAACTTTTGTGGGCGGAGTTTGTTTATGAAGCGATATGTTTTTCTAAACGCTGTTTTCTCAAAGTTAATTTTTCGCGTGTAGGGGACACTTTAAGGAGCTACAACTCAAAGGGAATTTGTTCGATTTTCCTCAAATTTGGACACAAGCTAGGCTAACATATAATCAACAAAACTGTTTCGGCGAATTTCTTATTTCCGAAAACTTTTTCGTCAAGAGCCATTTCCGTGCGATCACTCCAACTTTTTTTCTCCCTTTTTCGAAAATATTCTGTAACTTTTCACTGCAATTGAATATGGGAAATCGCCGACACGTTTTTTTAGCGCTTCGTGTCCGGAAATCCGAGAACAAATCAAATTAGGAAAATACAATAATCGCTTTGAGTTATAGCGTTTTAAAGCTGATTCGGACGTTCGAATTTAGACGTCGTAAAAAATTCGACAATTCATTTTATTACCAAATGATTTCCATATTTAGATAGCCAGCTCTATAAGCTTTAATTTGATATTTCGGTTTAGGTATATTAAGTGTAATCTTAGGACGCTAGAGCTGTTATACTGGAGACACCCCCGAAGGTACACTGTAACCTTAAGTCACAACGAAACAAAAACACTCGTGTGGAAAAGATATCTCGATGACGTGTTCCCTTTTGTGGAACACCAGCATAGAGGAAATAAATGGGTTCATTGAACAGACTAACAGATATTACCAAACCATTAAATTTACGGCTGAAATCGCAGAGAAAGAAACTATTTTCCTGGATACGTGCATCTACAAAGGTGATAGATTTATAGAAACGTCTATCCTCGACGTACGCAAAATAACGTTTGAAGAGAATATAAGAAAATTTAAATCACGCCTACATTTGAGAGGGTATCCAGATACTCTGGTACATAAAGTCCTCTCAGAAATGAAATTCGAAGAGAGAAAGTCAGCCCTTCAACAGAAGGAAAAAGGATACAAGAAAATTCTACCTTTTGTCACACAATATCAGCGTCCAATTTAAAGAAAATCCTTATCAGGGATAAATGGCATTTAATACAGAACCAACCGTTGTTGAGGGAGATATATAAAGAGCCCCCCATTATCTCCTATAAAAGGGGTTAATCGCTTAAAGACATACTCGTAAAAGCGAAGCTCTAAAGGCGAGAACATCACATTGGCGAACAGCGGGAGTCGTGCAGACTCTAAAATCTGTAGGTACAAACCTACAGATTCCCGCAGTTATCTGTTACATTCATCCTCACATCTATCGCACGTTAAAAACGCCATTCCGTATTCTCAATTTCTCAGACTTCGACGTCTATGTAGTGATGACTCTAATTTTTTCCAACAAATCAGAAAAAAAGTGCCAGTTTTTCAAGAAACGTGGGTGCCCTGACTCTGTTGTTAACACGGGCCAACAACGTGCACAACAGATCGACAGACAATCAGCACTACAAACGCCACAGAAGGAAGAGAACGAGAGAATTCCATTCACCCTCACTTTCCACCCACACAACAACACTAGTCTACACAGTCAAAAGCATCATTTTAAAAAATTTCAAATTACTCCAAAACGACCCCGAAACTGGCAGAATTTTTTCACAACCCCCACTAATTTCATTCAAACGTGACAAAAACATAGGCAACTTTCTAGTTACGAGCGCACTGAAATCAGACGATGAACCGGGAACTTTTAAATGCACACGCACACGATGTAACACTTGTCCTTTCGTTCACAACGCGAACAAAATAACAGGACCTAAACGATCTATTAAAATCACTGATCGTTTTACATGCACCTCCGTAAATGTTATCTACTGCATAACATGTACTTTTTGCAAAAAGATATACATTGGTGAAACAGGGAGGAGACTGGGCGACCGTTTTCGTGAACATCTCCGAGACGTTGAAAAAAATGACAAAGACGCATCCAAACCAGTCGCGCGCCATTTTAATCTTACTAACCATTCTAAACAACACATGACAATCTGCGGCCTTTCCCTACACCAGGGTAACACAGAAAGCCGTAAAAACCTAGAACAAAAAATCATCTTTCAAATCGGCACTCCCAAACCCCACGGAATCAACGAACGCTTTTCATTCAACTAATTTACATTTGTTTTTCACGTCACCAAATTTCCACCAATAGCGTAGCTCCACCGCTTACTATATAAAGCCACACACTACCCACAATTCCTTGATTCGCTCCGACGAAAGGCTAGCGCTCGAAACGTCAGCTACTTGAATCTTTTTACGGTGGTCAATTTACCTTATCGACTCAGTCGATAAAACTAAATTCTCGTGTTTCATCCCCCAACCGACGCAGCACCACAGTTTCTCTAGAAACTAACCCCATTCAGGCCTGTCACTACTTTGTAACCTATTTCAAGAAAAAATGATACGACGTGGCTTTGATCTTTATACACCAATCTCTCAGGGAAATAACCATCTGAACATACAGCAAGGGGGGTGGGTTCTCCCTACAGAGTACATTCATGCCAAATGTCAAAAAGTTAACCTTAAGTGAGATATAGAAAATGGAGAAAGTGTAAGGGCATTTATTAAAGGTCAAGATTGGTACATTTATAATCTTGGTATTAAAAGCCAAAGAACAAAAAAATCTTACATGGCGTATAACGCTGAAAAAAAAATTCAACACCCTTGCATGTCAGGAAAAAAAATTCCACCGCCAGAGGTTTGGGAAAAAAATAATTCTTACCCAAACCTAATCACCAACCCCCCCCCCCCCCCCCTCAAAAGTCAACTGGTCGGCCCCTTGCACACAATAAGAATACAAATATTGTGTGGAAAGAAGGCAAACGTACGGGTAAGCGAAACATCTCGCTTCCTTACACACAATAAGAATACATATTTTGTGTGAAAAAGAAGCGAAACGTCTCGCTTCGACTGCTATAAGGCGGTGCGAAGCGAAACATCTCGCTTTCTTGCACGCAATAAGAATACATTTATTGTGTGGAAAAGAAGCGAAACGTCTCGCTTCGACTGCTATAGGGCGGTGCGAAGCGAAACATCTCGCTTTCTTGCACGCAATAAGAATACATTTATTGTGTGGAAAAGAAGCCAAACGTCTCGCTTCGACTGCTTTAGGGCGGTACGAAGCGAAACATCTCGCTTCCGTGTGCACAATAAGAATAGATATATTGCGTGGAAAAGAAGTCAAACGTCCCGCTTCGACTGCCATAGTTTAATGCGTTTAATGCTCTCAGGACTTGTAATTTGTTTTTGTTCCCAATATATTGACTGACCTAAAGGACTTTAGTCTCCTACGCAGCCGTTATTTGGGTCGTCACCAAGTGGGGGAGGAGCGTTGCGTGACGACCCAAATAACGGCTGCGTAGGAGACTAAAGTCCTTTAGGTCAGTCACTGAATATATTGGGAACAAAAACAAATTACAAGTCCTAAGAGCATTAAACGCAACTGGTACATAATAAAACAGAAGAAAGAAAATAATACAGCCTAAAGTTCGACAATTTTTTAGATGAGGGAGGAGGGCTTATAACTGGAATATATCTTCTAGCTTACAGTAAGATGGGCCTTTAACCAGAGAGGAGAGAGGGAGGCTTGGCAGTTTAGAACTGCTTCCCATAAGCCCTCCCTCCCCGCCACCCCCCTCTCCCCCCGCCCCCGTTTATAAGCCCCCGCCCGTTTTCCTCCCCGTTATATGAAAAAAGCTGATTGAATAGAAGAAATAGGGTAACCGCAGCATAGAATTTGGAAAGCTCAGCATGAGAACTGGTGGAAGTCCTGTGTTATGTTCCCTGTGATAAAACTGGAACACTGAACATTCCAAATGAAAATGAAAATGAAAATGAAAATATCATAACAAAACAATAGAAAAAATTGGTCGCATTTCTAAGTGAAAAAAATAATAAAGCGTACAATTTAGGGGGAGGTAATTCAGTGGCATTATTGTTATGTGTACCTTAACATCTTTCAAATTCAAAATCCGACTTCCTCATACAACTCCAACCATTTCTCAGTCGCCCCCCCACCTTCCTACCCATGAAAACAAGTCTGTTAATTTAGTGCAGAGTTTGGAAGAACCTTGTACTTTGGAATGGTTTGGGGATTTGTGATTATGTAAACTTTAATAATCAATTAATTAATAGTAATTAATCACTCTTGCGTGGACCCCATGCTCTCCTTGTGGTAGCTGTCTTTCAATCAGAACATTCTTTCAGTTGTTTGTTATGTTGGAAATGCCAGTGCAAACTGACCACCTTAGGAAAGCTAAATAAAAATATTAAAGTGTTAAAGAATTTGTTTCTACAGGCATGCTATCCGTCAAATAGAACTCGATAATCATGGACCCGCCGCGTAAAGACCAAAGAAGGCTGTCTATAACGTTTTCCAGGACAAAAACATCGAAAAAGTCTGTTATCGACAACCATCATTACATAAAGTGGTCAGAACTCGCACTAATGGGTGTTATTGGCGAGGGAAGTTGTGCGAGAGTGTATAGGGGTGAATGGAACAGTAGAGACGTGGCTGTTGAGGTGGAAGACCTGACTTCAGCAAGCCCATTTTGGATAAAAATTTCACAAAATGACGAAAACAGGCAGAAGTAAAAACATCGCAGGCCGAGACAACCAAAATTAAGCTTCAGAAAAATCGATGTTTTAGGTGACAATTTTCACACCTCAGGTGACAAAGCCTATTTGCATTGCGGGCTCAAAAATAATTTTTTGTCATTTTACGGCTGTATGTTAAAAGGTAATTAAAAAAGAAATGAAAGAGATAACTCCCACAAAGAAAAGGAAAATTCTCATGGGAGCCCAGAAAGAAAGATCCCTTCTTTCTTCAGATATCGAGTTTTAAGAGGCAGTGTCTGTAAAAGCGGTCCACTGCATTTCGGGTCGGAAAAAAGTTTTCCCTCAAACTTTGCCCAGTAAACTATCTTGGGTCATAAGTAAATGAAACGGCTTTAGTTTTTGGAAATACGTTAAATTGTATTTTTTAGAGCTCGTAACAGTCAAAGCGGCAAAAGGCCTAAATTTGCGCTTGGCCAGAATCGAAAATTGCAGAAATTGACGAGCTCGCTGCTCAGAAACCACCAAACGCAGCAAGAAATTATTATTATTCCTAAGTTGAGTTTTCCTTCAAAGGCGTGAACGCAAGTTAATTTTGATATGTTTTAAATTGGAGATTCAAGAAAATTAATACATTAGCACCCATTTAATCGCTTTTTGAAAACATGCGAAAGTACCCTGTCTTCGCTGGCTTTTATTTCCTAAGTCCAGACCGAAACGCTTTAAATTTCTATTAAATTCTGCTAAACAAATGTTAGTTAGCATAGAAATATAAAAATACTTTGCGCTTTTTGTGTTCTTTTTCCACAGCGACATTAAACTTTTCGTGCTTTTGCGAATTAAAACGCACGTTATGCAAATTAGGTTGTTGGACAATTCAGAGTGCTTTAAATATAGGCGTTTTATATATTTATATTTCGCGATTTTTAGTCATAAATACAGTAGAGAACACACAAATAAACGTTTTGAAATGTTTAATGGCTATAACTAGCTAATTATCAAGTCCCGATCTTCGGTGAATATGGTGAATATTATGCAAATTAGGGACCGTTCATAATTTATGGGTTGGGGGGGGCTATGGGGATTTGGAGGGGGGGGGCATTAATTTTCATCCAAAACACTTAGGGGGCGCCATCAAAATTCAATTGGTACTCTGTATCGGGGGGGGGGGGGGGGGGCACTTAAAACTTATTACTTTAATAATCGGTCCGGTTTAGAGAAGTACTGATTTTAACGAATAAACTTTAGGTCCACTTAAAGAAGATATTGAACAAATTCCAAGTGAAATCCGAGCGCTTTTCAACATTTAACAGAATATAATTACGAGACTGAAATAGGAGATCGATGTTTATTATATAAACTCTGATGAAATATCATGTGATCTCCCGCGCGAAAAAGTGATATCTTCACATGTGAAAATAACATGTTACCATGGATACCCATGCAAAGGCGTGCCGTGTTTGGTCCGAATTTGTTTGTGATAACGCTCACATCTTGAATAAAGAATTTTATTTGTTACATAACATCACAAAGTCTGGCAAATACATTTACATTAGTAGTGGGTGGGGGATGGCTCAAATACGGTTTTTTGCGCAGATTTACAATTTGTTGCCTAAATTATCAATTTTTTCTCACTTCGCTCGAAAAAATTGATAATTTAGGCAACAAATTGTAAATCTGCGCAAAAAACCGTATTTGAGATCCATCCCCCACCCACTACTCGGGAGCCTCGGCCTCAAACACCCGTAAGAGGGAGTCAAAGGCGTTTTCCCCGAGCCCACCCGCAACGGCAAGCGAGGCATCACCAATTGAAGAAATTAAAAACCCTCCATATAAACGGGACAATGCCTCTCGGCAACGAAGCCATGACTGCCGTTGCGTTTTTGAAAATGCGTGGGATTGAGTTGAAAGAAGGTGATGACTTATATGCAAAGAACAAAGGGACGTTCGAATACAACCCTTGCAGGCATTGTGGTTTAAACTTCACCCAAGGACATTCTCTTGTTGAGCATCAAAAATATGCTTGCAAGAAGCTGAGAACAGAAAAACGCCCGAAAGAGCTTTGTCCCGGCTGCAATCGAGCAGTTTCTAAAACAACGGTTTACAGCCACTTAAGAAATGGTTGTCCTCCCGTGAAAAACAACCCTCGAGTTTTTATACGGCGAGAGGTTGTTCGAGATGTTTTTGCCGAGTCATATGTCAGCCAGCATGAACTGAATGCCTGGCTTGACGAGCAAGAACAAGAACCATTTAAAAACAAAAACCTGGAGGCTCTCAACCCCTTACCCAGGATCCGAGATTTGAGCTTTGTTTCTGATTTCATCGAAGGCAAGTCATCACTCGCAGCTTTTCAAACTGAGTTGAGCGGTTATCACCAATTGAAAAAACATTCGCCCTTCGTATACCAATGATGACGACAACACAAGCTTTCATGAACTTTCTCAAATCGAGGAACACTGGTCTGAAACAAAAGAGCGCCGTGTTCGTTGACGGCTATTTCAGATTGTGTTCTTTAAACCAGCTTGAACCAAGTCTGGCACACAACCAGTTTCTAAACGGAGGAACCAAGTTCAAAACGAAGGGCGACACAACACTTGCGTGGGGAGTTTGTTATTTATTTAGCAAACGGCCGATAACAAGAAATCAAAAGGCAATCATCGATGTCGGTTCCCTCAAATCAAAACAATTATTTGAGAGAATTATGTCTTCCATTGCTGAGAAGGACATATGGTGTTGTTATGGGGGTGTAAGGATGTCGTTTAGAAAACAGGATGGAGATGAGGAGTTTTTGCGTTACGCCCATATGCAAGAAGTGTTTTCAGCGGGTTCAGAAGGCCCTAAACCAGTGGCTGTGTTCGCCTGGAAGCTCCTGGATATAACTGAGATTTGGACGCCAAAGTAACCAAACTTTTTGAGCAACATTCAAACGTCAGTCGAGCGTTTTCATAACAGCTTGGCAAGCCTTCGAAAAAAGATAACAGAACACTCTGAAGAGAAAAGCATCAAACAAACCACCCGTGTGAAAACTGTTCCAAACAATTTTGGCGATGACAGTGCAGTTGCGGAAGCCTTCTTACTCTCAAAGTTGCCCCAATTGGAGAAATACCCTCCCAGGCTATAACCGACTGAGCCAATGGAGCAACTGGCCTTTGGTGAATCACATTAGGATTATTTGGCAGACATGATCAAAGATTACATCCTTGAATTGGCTGAAAGAGAAGTCCAGCGTGACTTGGCTGCCAGGGCCCTTCATCAACGCAGGATGAAATCTGTATGTCGTGCAATAAAAAATCATTATCATTGGCAATACGATTGCTATTTCCCTATATTCACTTCACAAACATGTGATGAATGTCACGAATACTTCTCGTCAGAAGTGGACATGGGCATGCACAGAGCCATCTGTCCTGGCCTGTCATTTTCTAGATGCTTACAGCTGGAATTGGGCATCGACAGTGATGACGAGGAAGATTATGACGGCCCAAGTGCTCATGAAAGTTTCTATGGCATTGCTAGCTAAACGTGACCCATCTTTTCAAGCATGATCTTCCAGCTTTGTTCGTGCTTCCACATTGATTTTTCTGGGACTTGCAGCCAGAAGTAATTGACAAGCCGAGGTGGCCCTTTTATCGCATCCAAGATTTTGTGGGCCACAAAGGGCATGGAGATTCTTTTCGGCAGATATTCTTCGATGAATTTGAAAGAATCATTTGCATGTTGTATTTGATCATTGGACAAGCAGACGTGGCGTTCACAAATTTTCAGATGTTTGTTGAGATAGCTTTTGAAGTTGTAATGTTTGGTGACCATTCTTTTTTTGGTAATTGCGTAATCACCACCATAGAGCCCAGTGTAATCGAAGGTCACACCATCCAGAGGCTCTAAGAGTCCACAGTCCTCACAGCAAAGTTCTGATGAAAACATCCTGAGGGTTAATTTGCCTTTGCAGTTTTGGCAAAATTTTGTCCTTTCATTCACAAGGGTGAAAGGTGAGTGTGGAGGTTGTGCCTCGGGAGAAAGATACTCCTTGATGATATGAAGGCGTTCTGACAGGTTCGAACGCCGTATTTCCTTGGTGTAGCTTTCGAGTGAGCGCAGGAGGATAAATTTGTATTCTTTATCCAGCTCATCGAGTTTGGTTTTGTATTCGCCTTTAGTGTCCAAGGTCCGAACATCAGCCAATTGTTTAGCGAACTTCTCCATGGTTGTACACAGCCGGGTTATGTATTCAATTGGGCGCAAATGATTTTTCTTTAGAAATGTAAAGGTTAAAGCCAGAGTTTAATCTCTCAAATCGGATTTGGAGGCTGCGGTGAGAAGGCTTATCTTTTTTTGAAGCTCTTGTTTGACTTCCTTGCGAAGTTCGTTTTTGAGTTTCTGTAGGTCTGGCGCTTGTGTTTGAGTGCCAACATTTTTTTTAGCCTTAACACCATTCCTGATTGCAGCTTTGAGTTCGTGATATTTCTCCACCTCACGAGTGATTATGGTGAATTCTGCATCACTGATCCTCTTGTCTTCCAGAGCCTTTGAGACCAGTTCATAGACAGAGTTGCGTTTTGCCAGAGCCAGTGTATAAATTTTCTCGTGTTTGGTCACTTTTCGCTCCAATCGCTTGTTAGCAGCTGCGAAGCCAACTGATGACAGCCCACAGAGGGTCGCGACGCCGGCGAGTGCTGGACTTGCAATTATTCCGAATCCAGTCAATGCAGTTGCAAGTGCCCCTGATGAAAGCCCGACAGAAAGTGACCCAAGGCCAACCGCCGAGTAATGAACCAATGATTGGGTTCGTTAATATTTTTTTGCGACTTGTCTGTAATGCTCGGCTTCGTCAGACAGCTCTTTAAGCAAGTCAGAGATCTTTTTGAGCCGAAAGTCTTCTGCATTAATTTGAGCGATCTCACGCATGGGATATAGCTGTTGTGCCTCGCTGTATTCGGGGGCCGATGGCAGCACATTGGCAGAACTCATGGCGTGGGGTATATATATGATTTTTTAATTTAACTCAACTTCAAATTCCAAAGGCTCGCCATTGAAGTTGAATAGGTTGTCATCTTTATCCCTCACTGACAGCGTGATAGAGTTAACATAATCACTAGACGAGACGTCACGCAAGACGTTCTGTTGTGTTGTCTCGTAATGAACCTTTTCAAAAGCTTTTCCACGAATGTCGAAGCGCGCCAACACACTCGAAGGCTTACCATTGAGGAGGTTTTGTTCTTTGTCAACCAGGTCGCAGTGGACAAAGTAAGTGCTTGGTGCTCTTAAACGCTTGACGAAGGTTATTAGCAACAATACAGGGCGTATGCCAAGCAATTCTGCCAGATTATTACTTAACTTCACACTGCTGCTGTTATTATGAATGATCATGGCTCCATATGGCCTGTTTGTTTCAATTGTTAGATTTAAACTTCTGTCAAAGTCTTTTAGGCTTTCAAAGTCTTTTGTTAAACTCTCAATAGTGTAATGACCTTGAAGTAAGGTTACCTCACGTGATGAACCATTAGGGGGAGGGTTTGCTGGTGAAATCTTTGCTTCTTCTTTCAAGTTGAACCAAGAGTTGAAAATTGAGCAAGAAACAAGACGGATATAATTTGGCCTCGGCAGTGGGTGGTCGAAGTAAATCGTGTGAGGGTTCGAAGTCGTGACAAATGTCAACACAACCATGATGGTATATATAAGAACATTTTAAATTATAATTATATACAATCATGTTTGGCAGACGGCCTGGTGGATTTAATCCTAATTCAAATCTTGGCATAAACATCGGCGGCCACAATTATGGGCCCCCACCTCCTTTTTATTCGCCTCCAAACGTCAATAGCCATGTTGCGCCAAAGCCACCACCCCCTGATCCTGAAATTGCTTGGTTGAGATCGCCGGAGGCTGTCAAGCTCTACGCCGCGGCCAAGGCCAAGGCGATCTCAGACTTCAAAAGGCGTTTCCCTAGCGCCGATATGTCTCACTTCGAGGTGCAAGTAGAGTATGGTGACGATCACAAAACCGCCACAGGGGAAGTGCTTTACAAAGAGGGCCAAGGCTCATTGGCACTTATCACAGAAATAGCCCGCAAAGATTGGACTGGCGCTGAAAGAGACGCTCTTGGCCTCCATTATGATGGTGGGTTCCCTTATCAGTTATCGCTGGGGCAACCAGAAAAGTCAATCCCGGCCATTGCTTTCGACACCGCAATTGACAAAGACATGATGATTGGCGCAGTCTTGAATGACAAAGAGCAAAAGATTTACGTCACTCCAACTGAGTATTTCACAACGAAATACAGAAACATATTCAGGGACACACAGATATCCTTCTCAACCGCAAAATACGGTCGAAAGTGGATGGGTGGTCCTCATATGAGTTTTTGGCCACAACAACTCTCCTTCGCCCTGTGGTGTGCAACAACCGGCTGTGGGATCTCGCGCGACATTCTCTTCGATAAGAACTCAAGTCTATCACTGACACCACAGCTCCGGTCGTTTTACCGGTTTCACGTTTATTTCACAACAAGGCGAATACTCTACCAGATGGGTGGGGAACAAAGCGTGAGTGCTTTGCCAGACGACCCTCCATTTAACCAGAAAGACAACAAATACAACATCGACGCGTACAAGAAGCTTTGCATTGAGTTCGGTATCGACCCCAGTTCTGACTTCCGTTACACATACGGCAAGAACCACGGGCTAGGGAATGTCTACATTTGGGTTTATGGAGATGGCCCAACATCTACCGATTACACTTATCCAGACTCTGATCTAGCTCTGTTCGATGATGAGCGCGTCACTGACAGAAAAGACTCCAATTATAAAGCCAATGGAATAACTTACGTCCGCAACGATCAAGGGGCTGACACCCAGTTCGAGCACTTTGTGCCAAATTACGCACAGGGGCTAACACAGCCAGGGCTCGCGCGTATGAACCAATCAATCGAGGCCTTTGTGTACTGCATTCTTGGTTCGCAAGCCAAAACCCGCAGCAGCATCATTGGAAGAGGAGGCCGGGCGTTCGAGACGCAGAGAGTCTTCCTCACACATCTAGAGGAGGCCATAATCCTGAACGACATCGCAACAAGCGTACAGCGTTACCAGCTTGCCATCCAAGCAACGAAAGTTCGCCTGGACTTTGCGACAGCACCCGGAAGCTGGCTCATGCCCTCGCGAATGATTATCAACACAGAGAGTGTGATCGGGTATAACAACAATCTGCAGGAGGCAACACAAGGGATGAAGCTGGGCGTGAACAGTGGTGTTAATCTGGGCACGAAAAAAGCCTCCCTTCGCCACATGGACGGTGGACCAACAAAGATCAATCCACCAAACAGCCACCCATCAAACCCGATACATAAACAGGCCACACAGGCACAGGGCATTGCGCCCAAACCGAAGGTCGCACCACAACCAGCCCCAACCCCCACACTCACACCCACACCAGCACCCACACCACAACCAGAACCGCAGCCCGACCCGCATCACGTCTCCAAGGCACTCATTGCTGTTGGCGCGATTGCTTTGGGAGGGCTTTTCGTTTGGTTGAGATAAGTGTGTTCAAGACTTCGAACGCTTGGTGATCCTTTCAACAAGGAAGGCCACCACGGCAAGGATGAGCAGCCAGGCGTGTTCACCCAGAAAGGAGATGACCGACCCAGCCGCTTTGAAGATGAAGCTCACAATTGTGCCAATGATGCCAGGCAAGGCGCTGGCTGCCTTTTTGCCAAGCTCTTTAAGCCCATTGCCAATAGCTCGTGTGGCCTTTGCAAGACCGTTCAAGGTGGCGAGTACAACAGCGCTGATGGTGATGCCAGCTGCGAGAACAATGGCCTGCAGGGTCCACCCGTATTTCTTGAAGATTTCTCTGACCCGCTCTCTCAAAGACAGGGCGTTTTCCCTTTCTTGAACCTGTGGTCGGAGCCTTTCCAGCTCTTCTTCTCGCTCAGCAACCCGGGCTTCCGCGGCTTCTCTTTCAGAGGGAGAAGTGTTCTCATCCTCTATCACGCGCTTGTCCTCCTCGTTCTGTCGTTCAAGCTCGGCTTCTCTTTCGTTTAACTCATCAAGGGGTTTAGTTGAGTTTAGCCTTGCTTCAACTTCATTTCTTTCCTTCACCATAGCAGAAAGGCGTGTTCTGGCTTTGTCAACCTTTGCCTGTACTTGGGCGCGTTCTTTGTCTGTTCGTTTTTGTATTTTTTGCAGGGCCCCTAATTCTTTTTTCTGGTTTTCAAGATCTCGTTGAAGATTCTTTTCCAGCAGTTTTAGGCGGTATATCTCGGCTTGATTTTCAACGATTGAACCGTGTTCCTGCTCCAGAGCCTCCCTCCTCGCTTGAGTTTGCTCAATTCTGTTTCTGAGGTTTTGTACCTCATTTGCTGCTTGTTGTTTTTCCACAGCAGCCCTTTCATCCTCCTTCAGTTGTTTTTCTGTCTCCTTCAATCTTTGACTTTCTTCCCTTATTGATGCATTGTCTTCAGAGACAAGCTCTTCAGCGCTTGGGCCAAGGGATGTTTTGAACTTGTCTGTGAACGCTTTAAGAAGGCCAGACCCATCCTGTTTGAAAATGGGAGTCTCGCCCCTCTTTGGCCCAAAGGAAACCATTCTGCCAGAATTTTCTGGTTTTTTGCCAAAACCAATTGGGGGTAATTTGTCGTAGGCTACTTTTGGAAAGCGCCTTCTTATCCAGGCCTTAGCTTTATCAACCCTTTTTTGTTTGTCTTCTTCATGTATGAAGTCACTAAGATTGGGGATGTCAGGAACTAACCCACTTTGTTCGTGAGGTATTGTATGCATTTCATGTTGTTCACCACCATGGTATGGGGTGGATGTACCGCCTGGTTGAAAGGGTGTTGTTGTGTCAACTTCTTGTTCGTCGTCGTCATCATCGTGGTCTATGTTCCAGTCAAGCCCTGTATTCTCATTCTCACCAGGTATATCAAAACCACCTTCAGCCATCTTTGTATATAAATATAATTTTAAAAACACAAATATATACCATGGCTGTGCAGCCGAACCAACTCCCATCACACAGTGAAAAGAGACTGGGCGCCATGAAAGCAGAGCGAACCGTCAAGCGCATCACGTTCAACCCAACTGCGGCCAACCCCGGCGAGACACTTTATGTCTCGGTGCCCAAGCTTGGCGAGCACGATGTTATTTTGTCCGGCTCACTTTCTCTGGTCTTCAACATCAGTCTAACCGGGGGGCATGCAAACAACTATCTCGTTTCTCGGGCCCTGGTGGACAGGCTCGTTGTAAAGTTTGCAGCCACCACTGTCCAGGACACGGTTGGGTACGACATCTACAAGATCTTCGAAGACTTATTCAAATCAACCGGTGAGCGGGACAACATGCTTATGGATGGCATCCAGACTGTGGATTTGTGCAAGATCCGCTCTGGCGCTGGCGACAAAAAGACCTCCGGGGTGGATGCAGAGAACAAGTTAGAGACAATTTACAAGAATAAGTATCGCATCAAGCTGGATCACCAAATCTTAACTGACCACGGTGTTATATACCCTCAAGCACTGTACAGTGATCTGGTCTTCGAACTGACCCTCGCCCCCGCAAACCAAGTTGTCCGAGGCTCAGACACAACCAAGCTCGTGTACAAGTTGGAAAACATCCAGCTGGAGTATGAGACGGTCAGAAGCAAGGTGTTGGCCGATGAGGCAACAAGTACTTACACTAGCGGTAAGGCGTTCGCTTATGACTTGGTAATGCGAGATCGGGTGCACCCATTCTCAAAAAGTGGTGACACTCGGCTGAATCTTCGGGTTAACCCACAGCGTCGGTCTCTCAAGGGCATCCTCTTGCTGTTCATCAACCCCTACACAGCTGGTGCTCGGGACTCTGAGAACTATTTCAACCCCGACATCACCAAAGTAAAGGTCACAGTCAACGGTGTTCCAAACAGGCTTTACAACGAGGGCATCAGTGGCACAGACATGTGGAGAGAGATAACCCGGCATTTTACCCCACACACGGACGGCAGGCCTAACATGAACTTGACCAAATATCTCACAGGCAACAAGTTTGGCCTCTGGATCGACCTGCGGACCATGGCTGACACATCCCTGCACGGCGGCGGCCATCGCCTTGTCAACACACAAGACGGCGTGCAACTCGAGATCGAACGAAACGGCACAGGGTCGGGGAACGCACTCTGCCACATCTTCACCATCTCAGACGCACAGATGAGCATCATGGACAGACAGCTGGAATCTGTACAGTACTAAACACATATATATATACCACCAGCCCATGGCCACAAAACAAACCGCAAACAAGATCAACTTCTATGCCAAGCCGGCTCCCCTGCCCTCAACAGGACCATTATCACACGCACAAATACAAAGACTTCTGGCAAAGGCTCCACCACCGCCAGTTTGCGAACCAACTAATATAGGTGTTGGGTATGGACCCAAGAAAGCTGCCATTCAATGCACTAATCGTGGGCCCCACTAACTCTGGCAAGACACAGTATCTTCTCTCCCAACTGGTGGGGTCCTTTAGGGGTTGTTTTGATTACATCGTTTTATTCTGCCCCACATTTGTTAAGAACAAGACATACGATGGCTTCGTGGACCGCGATCCACACATCTTTGTGATTGTCTGTCAACAGCACGAGATCGAAGACTGGTTGAGGCTGGCGAGCTTCTTTTTCGCATGCACCAACACTTTATTCATTCTCGATGACTGCGCCGCCTCCAAAGATGTTAAAGGCCGCACGGGCCAGCTGGTTAATCTGGAGTTCAGCGCAAGGCATGACGGCATATCCGTGTGGGTCTTGACTCAGCAGATCACCAGCATTGCCAAGCCATATCGTGATAACATTGCAGCGATTGTGCTCTTTTACACGCCATCCAGCAAGACAACCAAAGCCATATTCGAAGACTATGCCGGCGAGCTCTCCCACGAGGAGTACAAAGAGTTTATCGCAAGGCTCAAAGCCCGCAAGTTCTCCCACCTGGTTTTCTCTTTGAGATATCCGTATGGAATTGAGTACAAGATTTAAACACGGGCACACACAGCCACACAAATATACGGCTCATATATATACCATGGCCATGAATGCGCCAACCAGTCTTTACAAGCTCACTGTGCTTTCACAGCTTTTGGATGAATTGCACAAACACACACTTGAGGCGCAAAACAAAATTATCAAAGCCGCTGGTGAGGAAGATCTGCGTCTCATGCTTCTTAACAGATATCCCATGCGGTTGAATTCTATGCCAGACACCACGGCGGGGCTTATACGAGAGCTTGAAACCCTTTTGCCAGACATCAAGAGAATTATTGAAAAATAAAAAAACACATATGTATACCCTGATGGCTGAAGCTGCTGAAGACCAGGCCGTTTTTGACGAAGTAATGCAGATGCTGGAGGCCGCCCCTGGTGCCGCACCTCCCACAGGGTTAGTGTGTGACAATGACATTCCTGCCAAACGGGAGAAGCTGGCAATCCTTGTTTCAACTGGCAAGGCCAAAAAAGCCATAGGTGTGCAGCTCACACACGATCATGTCAAGCGGTTGACAGACAAGGACGTTGACAAGTACTGCAAACGGTACGAGGCCTACGTTGGCAACAAGACGACCGAATCCCTTGTTGATTCTGCCATCATGCTCATAGCCAAAGGCGTTGGAATGGTGGCCTCAGTTAAGGATGTGGTGGAGTTGCAGAAAGAACTCAAGAACGACTACATCATCAACCAGGAGCTGTCAAATCTTGCTGGGGCTATTGCCGTGCGATGCGGACGATGGCTGGCAATTGCCAATGCTGCTCTCATCACAACAAAACACATCAAGTTTGAACGAGAGCCTGATCACAAGCCTGACTTGATAGAATTGGAACCACCAGCCACACATCCAACCAGGGACAGTGACGGCTATCCGCTTGAGGGACTTGATGAAGTTGGGTTGGGACCTGGGGTGACCTCGCAGCAACCTTGAAGAAACCTGGCAGCAACCTGGCAGCAACCTGGCACCACACATGGTCACAAGATAAATAAAAAAAATCACATATATACAGGATGGCCACACCACTCGAGACGATCCCTGAAGAAACTCCAACTCCAACTCCAACTCCAACACCTGCACGGGTTACCTCTGAGGCTCCAAAAACAAAGCCTGCAACAGAAAAGAACCCTGGCCGCGTTGCTTCTGGTAAAAGGCTTGCAGAACGCAACCGCATGGCCCGGGAAGCAAAGAAAAAGGCGCAAGCACAAAAGCCTGCACCCTCAACAAGTGAAAACAATTCTCCAACAAGTGAAACAACAAGCGACACAACAAGCGACAGCAACTCAATCGTTTATATTCTGGGGCTTGGTGGGTTGATTGTCTCTGCTGCGGGTGTTTATTACCAACGCGAAGCCATAATGCAAAGGCTTGGTCGCAAATCAAACACACCACCAGCAAACACACCACCACCAGCAAACACCCCACCTGCAACACCACCAGCAACACCGCCATCTCGAATTCCGGTAAGACAAGGAATAAAAAATATGGAATAAAAAAACATATATATACTGGCACCATGAAACCTTTCCAAGCTTTGATTAATTCTGCTGCAATCAGTGGTGTGGTTCTTCTTTGGTTTGGATTTAACGCGGTAGCCTTTCAAACAGTTTACAGATTGGCAATGAACAGGCACAACGAGCCCGAGTATGTGTACGTGTATGAGTCCGAGCCTGAGTCCGAGGCCGAGTCAGAGGCCGAGGAGCCCCGAGCCCGAACCAGAAGTCGAGGGAGAGGAAGTCGAGTCTGAGTCAGAAAAATAAAAAAAACATATATATATTGCACCATGGCTTTTTTACTGGGGGTCATGACTGGTGCTGCAATCGGAGGTGTGCTTCTTTTTTTGGGCAAACTTAGGGTGGACGCAATGAACAGGAACAAAAAGGTTGTGTTTTCTAGGGTTGATGAGGTAGATATGGAATGGTTCCGAGAGTACAAGGCTGAGGCCCGAAAAGCTGAGGCAAGGGCCATTGAGGCTAAGGCCCGAGTACTTAATCTTACGGCCCTAGGGTATGAGCATTGTTACAGCTATGGAATTGCCCAAGACATCTATCACGAGGTCGAAGAGCTCTATGACAAGGCCGTAGTCCTCTATGATGAGGCCCGAGGCCTCCATGATGAGGGTCTAAAGGGCGCATGTTGAGATTGAACGAGACGACAAAGGCACAAAAATAAAAAAATCATATGTATACTGGACACAAACACCCATGTCTGACAACAAACTTGTGAAGTCTATACTCGACGCCGCAACAATCACTGGCCTTGTCGCTGGTATTGGTTGGATTGGTAAAAAGACCATCAAAGAGAACTTAACTGCCGACCCCAGTGCAAGCTTAATGAATTACGTCAAGTTCACAGCCGTCATGGCTGGCACCATCGCGCTGAAGAAATATCTCGAGGACCAGAAAATCCTCCCAGACAACTTGTAAAACCGGCAGCATCTAGCCAACCATGTAAAAACATATGTATACACACCCCACAATGGCTTCGATTGCAATAATGGCTCTTGGCGCTGTTCTCAATGCGGCCGCTTTCACGGGCGGCAATTATCTCGCAAAATATCTGTCTGGTGATAACGGCAAGGCAGCAATGGATGAGAAAATCCGTCACGACCACGCCATTGAACAATACCAAGCGGCTTACGCAAAATACCAGAAGGACCGCACCAAGCTCCTCGACTGGATTGCAGCCAATGATCGGAAGGAACACCAAGCTAGCAAAAACTTCCAAACCACTGACCAAGCCCTAGTCTTGTATAACCAGATGCACCAAACGCAACCAGATAAACAAATCAAAGACAACAAAGAGCCTGTCTTCTCGGACTTCTACAAGCCCAGCCCACAACAGAAGAATGGCGAACTTGCGTTCATTGGAGGCACCCTGCTTGCTGGTGGGTATGTGGCTTATCGCTTTCTGTAAACAAAACAACACAAGACATAAGTATATACCACGTGCACCCCTATGGAGGCGAAACTCTCAAAGATATATTATGGCCCGAAAGGGTATTGGAAAGGGCTTGCCGCTGTGAAAAAGCTAGCTGCAGCGGCCAAGGCCTCTGATGATGTCGCAAAGAAATGGCTGGTCAAACAAGCCCTTTGGCAAGTTTACCTCCCAGCGCCACGCGCTATCCCTCGTCCCAAGTTTGATGTCTCATCACCCAATGCAGTGCATCAAGCAGATCTTCTCTTCCTGCCCCACGACAAACTTCCACGCGGGAGAAAAGTTTACAAATACGCATTAACCCTTGTGGATGTGGCTAGCCGATACAAAGCAGCAGAGCCTCTGACTTCGAAAGAGTCTGAAGAAGTCTCAAGGGCATTTCAGAAGATTTACAGACGTGGGCCTTTGAAATGGCCTCAACTCTTGCAAGTTGACCCTGGGAAAGAATTTATGGGGGCTGTGACAAAGACAATGGAAAACAACAAAACAACCATTCGTCGCGGGCGGGTTGATATCCACAGAGACCAAGCAATTGTGGAGAGATTCAATCGCACCCTGGCTGAAAGGTTGTTTGGTTATCAGTATGCCGTTGAAATGAATATGCCCTCTGGCCGTTCGACTGCTTGGGTCAAAAGACTGCCAGATGTTGTCTCGGCCTTGAACAATGAAGTAACAAGACTCACTGGCAAGAAGCCCGCTCAAGCAATCAAAGAGAAAGCCGTTTCTGCCAATCCTGCGACTCCATATGCTAGGCCTGTTGGGGTCTATGAGAAGAAGCTCCCACCCCGGGTGAGTGTGAGATATCTGTACCAGCCTGGTGAGTTGGAAGGGGGTGGGAGGCGCGCGACTGATCCGATCTGGTCTTTGAAGGTCCACAACATTGAGAAGGTTGTCACAAAGCCAGATGCCCCTGTCGTGTATTATCTCTACGACGGCCCTAAGAGAGGGTTTGTTCGTGAAGAGCTGATGGTTGTGCCACCGGGCACTCAGTTGCCCCCAGCGGGGTTGTGAAACTCGATTGGTTCTGTGTGGATGCCGTCTGGCAGCACCCAACGCTTGTCGTAATAAGCAGAGAGGCCCAGCTTGTGCTGCTCGTAAGTGAACATGGCACCGTTGTGCATTCGGAAGCCCCTGTTGGTGGCCATGTCCCTGTGCCCCTCCAGGGCTCTTTCGTACCTTTCCCAGCGAAGCTCGTTCTGCTTCTTGTTGACGCCCTTGGAGGACATCTTGGCCTCGCCGCTAGCCTCGTTTTCGACGTAATAACACTTGCTGCACAGGGCGATGGCCCGTGTGCCTTCCTTCTCAAGCTTGAACAAACCAGGCTCTCTGCCGCTCCACTTGTCCCACGCCAACCAATTCTTCTTCTCCGCCTCGAACTGGGCGCGAAGTTCAGGACGAACGGCCTCTTCCAGAGTGTCGTGAGCAAGAGCGAAGTACATGCTGTCCGTGTCCATCTGGATGAGCTCGAAGTCGCGCCTGTCGATGAAGTAATCTAGGAAGTCGTAATAGAACTCCAACATGCGAAGCTTGGCAAGTTGATACACAACAATGCCCACTTGAAAGGGGCGGTCGATTGTGACCTTTTGCTTGCGCAGCTCGATCTTGTAAGCAGCTCCAATCTCTTCGAGGTCATCGAACAAGGGTGAACGGAGATGCTTGTCGACCTCGTCCTCGTCAATTGTGTACAACGTTCTTGTCTGGCGCTCCACGGCTTCGATGAACTTGCCGTAAGCGCTGTTGCCAAGGAGCTTGAAAACTTCAGCAAGCAGGGCCTTCTCCTTGTCAGCGTCACCTTTCCTTCGGTTGTCGGTGACCTCGCGAACGAACCAGGCGAAGAGCTTTTGGTGCATGTAATCGATCGTGCGATAGACTGCCGTGATCTTAAGCCCGATGTTGAGATACCACTTCAAGAGTGGTGTGTAGATCAACATTTTTTCAGCTGACAACACACCCAGGAGCTTTTTCTGGTCGGGAAAGCGGGTTCGGCCACTTTCTTGGAGGTAATCGTGCATATGCTGTGGAACAAATTCGTCAGGCACAGCTCGATTGATGAAGAGAGGAGGAAACTCTTCGAACTGCTCCCACAACTCTTGGGGGACTTCGATGTCCACTTCCGCAAACCCGAACCAGCCACCTGAAGACAGCCTCAGTTTCATTTCAAGAGCTCTCGCAGCCTGCAGCGGGTCATCGTAATGCACAACCTTCTCTTTACCACAGGGCATCTCCTGCAGCATCGTGCTTGGGTAAAGGGAGTTAGCATCGAACCCCACAATCCGTTTCGTGATGCGCGCTGAGGCGCCGTATTTGTGAGAACGGATACGGGTTTCGCCGCTTACGTGTTTGCGGGTGAAGACTAGGCTTGGTCCGCCAACCACAGTCCCCTTCAGCATGGCGTAGGCTTCTGGCCCGGGGGAGAACAGAGCTGGAGCATTGCGGCCTCTCATGATCAATGAGCCTCGCAAGACGTATTGCATTGATACTCCTGGCAAGGAGACCGCGTCTTTGAAGATGTCAACCCCGAGGCCCGTGTAAAACCCCTTCATCATTTGGAGAGCTTCGAGGAAGGGAGCCACGTCGAGATTGTTATAATGCTCAAGCCAGTCTCCGAATGTCTTCATACCTTCCTCGTGGAAGATGCGATTGCATTCTTCGTGCTCCTTGGGAGAAAGAACGAAGGCCTTTTTGAGTTGTGAGTACCAGCACTCGTATGGAGGAAGCCCCGAGTAATCCAGCTTGTCAGCGCTGTCAAACCACTCGTATGGAAGCCAGGACTTGGTCTGTGCCGCTCCATACGTCTTGACCCACTTGTCGTACGTGATGCCCGGGGCCAAATAATTCATGATGTCCAAGAACTTGTAGCTGGGAGTGTTGATGAACATGATGCGCCCCTCTTTCTCCGCGGCGAAGACCTCGTTCTCGCCAGCGAGATGAGTGACAAAGTACTTGCGGATAAGCTTGAGATCGTAATGACCTGAGTTGAAGCCGACCACAGGCACTTGGTTGCACCATTTGTCGATGAGCTTGAGTTGCTTCTCAGGAAGATTCTCAAGGTCTGGGGGCATGTATTTTACAGCCACGTCCTCTCGGATGGCTGTGCTTCGCCGCTCCAGGGAGGCATAAAACAACCTGATAAGCTCGTCAGGCTCTTTGGAGCAAATGTACTCAGGCTCAGGGTTCAACGTGTCGGCAATGGAGACTGAGATGGGCACATGCTCGCTTTCATAAGAGAGATCCTGTGTCGGACGAGCTGCCTTGGTCTCGTCCTGGTATGCTTCGAAGTCATAGACAATCGCGTGAGGATATGTTTTGTTTCTTTTCTGTGGGCAACGATCATTCCACCAAGGGGCAGGCCGTTCATGCTCCCACCTTTCCACCACGGTGTACTCCGAGTCTCAAAGAAACTGAGTTCGTTGCAGAGTCTTTTGGTAAGCAATCGTCCTTGTGATTGTGTTGCCCCTTCGGTCAACATAAACCGCTTCGTCCCTCGTTCCCTCGGGGTAACATTCCTCGCAACCGTGCCAGTGACACCCGTGGAACTGAAAAACTGTCTTGCTTTCTGGGTGATAGCCGTCGACTGGAGCCCCACAGATATAGCTCTCACCACCATGGCCGCATCTGTGATGGTGGATGTGAATGCCGGCCTGCTTCGCCTCCCACTCCAACCAGCACACGCCCTTGACACCGAAGCCTCCTTCTGGGTAAAAGGCTTTCTCAAAAGCTGACTCCGGAGGGAGGATACGTTTCCCGGGGCAGTCGATTTTGGTTTGACCTCGATTACACGTCTTGGAGTGGCGAGTTAAATGACAAGCTTGTGTGAACCTCCCGCCGCACTCGCCACAAGTGTAATTGTTTGTGACTTTATTGATGTTGGTGATCAAGAAGGAGTGGTCCTCATAAATACCAACAATCATGGTTGGAGCGCCCACCTTGTTGTAATTCGCAGGGCTGTGAGATAAAATGAAGTCACCATTTGGGAGAACAAGATATGCGGCAATTCCTTGCTTGAAATGCTTTTCGATTTTAGACAAGTGCCGCAAATTTAGCTGACCTCGAAGCCCAGGATAAAAGGCGAAGAAGCTTTCCGCGAGTTCTCTGGATCTGCGAGTGTTGAAATCTCTACGAGCTCCTCGATGGACAGCCAAGCAACGAAAAAGACAAAGATTGTCGTTGAAAGTGTCAAGAGAAATGACTTCTCTTTTGTTGCGAATCCAATCAGGAAGCCGCCCGAGCCCTATTTGCAAGGGTTGCCGGTCAAGAATGACTTTGACCTCGAGCAGGACGGTGCGTTCATAAACCCATTTGGTGTCAGGCCTTTTGAGTCTTGCGTTTTGAAGACGAAGCTCTTCCTGAGATTGCAACCACTGTCGTGTCTCGGAGAGAGTGGCTAGCCAAGGCCCGGTTTTATTGTTTTGATAAAAACTTCTCAACACCTCGGTTTCAGTGTTTCGCAGCTTGACTGTGGAGATTAACTTGATTGCGTGCCGTGTGTGAACATTTTGCTTGATTTTGTTCAAAATTCTGGCGACAAGAGAGTTTTCGAGCCCGGTTACAAACTGAAACAGGATTGTTCGTCTGCCATGTTCAATCCGGCGGTCAACCCGATCATAGATTTGAACAAATTGCTCAAAATCCAGATCCGGGGGGTTGTTTTGAGGCTCGATCTCGTCGGCAGGCTCAATCCTCTCGAGATTTCGGGCCTGTTCGTCCAGCCAGGCAATCAGCTCTCGTTGATCGTCATCACGCCGTCTTCGCCGGGGTTGTGGCATTGCGTATATATAAGGTTTTTTAATTTCTTCAATTGGTGATGCCTCGCTTGCCGTTGCGGGTGGGCTTGGGGAAAACGCCTTTGACTCCCTCTTACGGGTGTTTGAGGCCGAGGCTCCCGAGTAGTGGGTGGGGGATGGATCTCAAATACGGTTTTTTGCGCAGATTTACAATTTGTTGCCTAAATTATCAATTTTTTCGAGCGAAGTGAGAAAAAATTGATAATTTAGGCAACAAATTGTAAATCTGCGCAAAAAACCGTATTTGAGCCATCCCCCACCCACTACTACATTAATACGTGAAAACACCTTCTATTCAACCTGGAAAACTCTGACACCTGTGGTCATAGGAGGAAGCTCGTGGCTCTTCGACCACTTCTAGTATTTGTTGTAATGAGCGGCCAATTGTACCCATTTGTACCCACTGTCATCAGATTCCGAGTCAGATTCAGAACCTGATGAGTCAGAATCAGTCAACATTTCTTGGTATATTTCTTCTTCACTTTCATCCGACTCTTCTGACTCATGAGGTTCGTCTGCTTGACGTAGAAGTTCCTTCCCTGTGACTACTACATCACAAAGGGCGTCTCCTTTTATTTCCCTTACATGGGTCGTGATCGTGGCAATTTTCTCTTACTTCAACTTCTTTTTCCATGTAAGGTTATATTTTTGTAGGTATATATTTGTCAAGTTCGAAAACATATAATGTATTCAAACCACCTGTTAGAACAAGCTGCGCGCAGTTGTAGTACTCAAACGTTTTGGCTGCCCTGCGTTCGCTCTTGGTCGATTTGCTTCTCAATTGTTTTGTGAATTGTAAGTATTTCAGATGCTCAATGTATTTTGTTACCAGTTCCACTGAAACGATGTACTTTTTTGAGAAATCCGATATTTGATCCTCGTTTTGTAGTTTTCCGTCACTGAATTCCATCAGCAATTCGAAGTCATAATAAATAATCTATTGTGCAGGGTTATTTTATGCAATATTAAGTTAAAGTTTTAAAAAAGACTTCATTGTTGAGACCTAAATGGCGTTTGTATCAGCAATTCAAAGGTATGTTAAAACAAACATGGTAGATTGTTGGTGATAGCGGTGGTGGTAGAGAGGATGGGGGAGGATGGGGGGGGGGGGGGGGGTGGGGGGGTCATGGTATTTTACCTTCGCCCGCAAACTCTCATGAGGGGGGGGGGGGGGGGGGGGGGCAGAAAAAAAAATCTTACATCATCAGGGGGGGCTAGAAAAAATGTTTAAGGAAAAAAATTAAGATCCCCATAGCCCCCCCAACCCATAAATTATGAACAGTCCCTTAGGTTGTCTTCAAAAGTTAGTCCGGTGACAAGAAACATTTCTAACTTAGTTTGATTATTTTTCTTTTAAAGATTTTAAAAAAACTCAGATATACTGTCCAAAAGCATTTTGTGGTTTAGTTATTGAAACTTGACGATAAATCAGTTTAGCTTTTAATATGGGACGTTGTTAATGTACTTTGAAATCGACAATGCGTGACCTTTGTCAGTTCAATTTGCATGCCTTGGAGTGTCACACCATGTAACAAATTTGATTACTACCGTTATTCATTCTATTTGGCAGCTGGCAAATGAAAAGTAACCATTTGTGACTGAAGAATAAAGGATGCTTTATTTTGCAAGGTACAGCAAGGTCTGTCGGTACCTTACACTTAATCCTCTCGTTGAGTAGGTACAGAGGAGGAAATCTTGAACAAACGATCGTGATCGGAACTTGACTTTCGTGTTTCACAACAACGACACTCAACAATCAACTTTTTCTTTCTCATGCAAGAACGCAGCAGCAAACTGTGAAGACCTGTGAAACTTTTAAAAGTTTCAAGCAACGAAACCCTTGTCTTAACTTTGTTCTTGAATTTACAGAGCTCAATATCATTTTCTTTAAAAAGACTGACAGTATAATTCATGGAGCTTCAATGGATTTAGGACCTGTTTACATGGAGGACATGGAGGGAGGGTGACGCCGGATTACCGCTTAGAAGGGTCACCCGGCTCTTTTGTCTCTGGCCGTTTGCTGCTTGCTTCACATGGCAGGCAGGGTCACCCCCCTACCCGGGTCACCCTGTCTGCTTGTTCGGGTCACCCTTCAAGGCGGGCTAGACTTTTTTTGCATGTAAACGGTCACGCAAAGCCAAGGGTCAGCCAGCTAACCGGGCTAAGTTTTCGGTCGTGTTTTTCAGGGTTTTAAGTTAAATTTGAACTAAATACAGACCAAAATAATAAATTGGGAACCAAACTGTCCCATTTTAATCAATGAACAAGTTTTATTTGTCCGTTGAGACGTATGTTTTGTTTTTCGAATAAAAGAATTTTTTTTTAGTTTGGCGACCGAACGCTCTTAGAACATACTACAAACATGTGTTCGACTAATTTCTAAGAACAAGGACATTACAATTATAAAATAGTGACTTGAGGATAGTCGAACTTGATTGTGAAAGGAAAAGCATTTATGTTGAGCTTGTGGCATTCGCACTCCTCGACACGCCTCTTTGCACATAAAGGCGAGCTATGTTTTAGCTCGGGACCTAGCCGGGTTACCCTCCCGCCATATAAACAGGCCTTTGAAATAGAGAGAAAAAAAAATCAAGCAGTTGTTTATCTAGTCACATAAAATACTTTATCATTTTTTTTTTGAGGAGGTAGAAGGGTGTGGGTGGGGGGGGGGGGGGGTTGGGGATAGGGGTTGTCTCGAGGCAAAGATAGATCCCTTGAAGAACAACAACACACACTTATAGTTGACAGTTATAGTTGACCATTTCCTTAACCTCGACCCTAGGGTCTTCTCCGACCCCTGGACAAGGCTGTTAAAATACGAAAAATATTCTGGCATCAGTGTTTTAGCGTAAAGCATTAAAATGCATCTCTCAAAAATGCCTCCGGGTGCATTAAAAAAAAGGCGGGTTTTTTTCGCCTTGGGGCTCATTCAAAACTATTTGAGGGTAAACCCTACGGAAAGCGGCTGACACATCAGACTAGGTAAACCCAAGCGCAGAAAAGCACTAGTGCTACTTTCCTGTATTCTTCTAGTAACCGAGCTTTCCGGCTCTCGATATGATGAGACCTTCTTAGAGATAATTGAGTGCAAATTCTCGAGCGTCTTTCTCGAGTGCCGATGAATTAATTACCGGTGTCAAAGCTACGATTTTGTAAATTCGCGATTCTATAATTTCACGAAGATTTGTGATGCCAGGGGTAAAAGTTATAACCGGAATGCTAATGAATGAGAGGGTAAATACAAGAGGATTAATTTTAGGCAATTTTTGGGGTCTTCACTCTAATAGAAAATACAACAGAATACACATGTGTGTAAAGCCGTTCGGGCGTAAAAAGGGTGGGGGGTGGGGTAGGGGCAGTCCCGACCATTTTACCACATATGATACTGACTTAAATTAAGTAATTGGGCAACCCTTTCGCTCCGCTTGAAAACAAGACCAGTATCTTGGGTAAAAATCCAATACCGGCGTAAGCTCTTTCGGCAAGACCGATTATAAGTTGTATAGCCGGCCTTAGGTAAAAAAAGGCATACGTAAGTGATTACCGAATACGGAATGGGCGTTGTTCAGACGTCACGGTGCCCTGGACCATGCATTCTTACAATCGAGCCATGAGGCTTGGACTGCGATACAAAAAACAGTTTATAGTCCCCCATTCGTAAAGTGTGATTAAGGCATTGAAGGAATCGCTTTTTCGTTCCTCCAGTTTGGGCCTGCCATTTTGTCGACGGGATCGTAGGGAAACATGGGTAGTAAAAGGCGGGAAGTGCCCGTGCCCGGGAACGGTGCCCAGATTTTGCCGGCCTGAATGGGCGGTTTTTTTTACATGCCGCTTTTGGTGTAATACTGGCTTGCTATTCCCGTGTGCCAGAATTCGCCATATGATTTAATAAGTGGGGCTACGCTTGGCGTAGACCAGTATGTTTGTTCAAATCAAAAAGGCCAACCTTGGTTCGATTTTTGTGTGACAAACGGATAGAGTCGAGGTGGCTTTCTATTAAGTCGGTGCATTGCAGTGAATCAAAGAGCTCGAAAATACCTCTTGAATCGACACACATTTCTGAACGCGACAGAAAACGATCATCATCGTGCTTCTTATTGAGAGCCTTTTTTTTCATTAGATATTCTTTTCATTTTTTTTTAACCTACATCCGGCCGTCATGCAATTGCGCAATGAGATTTTCCATCCATATTAAAGCTTAACAGTCCAACCATCCTTCTTTTTTGCAGTAACGAATGGTATCTTGGGATCACTGTTTGCCTTCATTTTGCCAGTTGCCTAGTAATGAAGTTTGTACATGTTAGATGGTGTGACACTCCAAGGCATGCAAATTGAACTGACAAAGGTTACGCATTGTCGATTTCAAAATACATTAACAACGTCCCATATAAAAAGCTAAACTGATTTATCGTCAAGTTTCAATAACTAAACCACAAAATGCTTTTGGACAGTATATCTGTGTTTTTTAAAATCTTTAAAAGAAAAATAATCAAACCAAGTTAGAAATGTTTCTTGACACCGGACTATAAACTTTTGAAGACAACCTAATTTGCATAATATTCACCATATTCAACGAAGATCGGGACTTAATAATTAGCTAGTTATAGCCATTAAACAGTTCAAAACGTTTATTTGTGTGTTCTCTACTGCATTTATGACCAAAAATCGCGAAATATTAAAGAAATAAAAAACGCGCCGAGTGCATTATTGAGTTATATAAGCACGCGGGAATTTTTAAGAACACGAGAGAAGTGCAGAGAAGCACGAGCCAAAGGCGAGTGCTTCTCGCACTTCAAGCGAGTGTTCTTAAAAATCCCCAAGTGCTTATATAACTCAACAATGCACGAGGAACAAGTTTTTTTATTTCTTTTATAAAATAAAAACGGTTAAAATGAACCTTATGTCACGCGCGTGCTTTATCGAGTTATAATGAACTCGGTTTAACCAATCATAGCGCGCGCATTTCCTTGAGCATTTTATTAAAGAAATAAAAAACGCGCCGAGTGCATTATTGAGTTATATAAGCACGCGGGGATTTTTAAGAACACGAGAGAAGTGCAGAAAAGCACGAGCCGAAGGCTCCCAAGTGCTTATATAACTCAACAATGCACGAGGAACAAGTTTTTATAAAGATATATAAAACGCCTATATTTAAAGCACTCTGAATTGTCCAACAACCTAATTTGCATAACGTGCGTTTTAATTCGCAAAAGCACGAAAAGTTTTAATGTCGCTGCGGAAAAGGAACACAAAAAGCGCAAAGTATTTTTATATTTCTATGCTAACTAACATTTGTTTAGCAGAATTCAATAGAAATTTAAAGCGTTTCGGTCTGGACTTAGGAAATAAAAGCCAGCGAAGACAGGGTACTTTCGCATGTTTTCAAAAAGCGATTGAACGGGTGCTAATGTATTAACTTTCTTGAATCTCCAATTTAAAACATATCAAAATTAACTTGCGTTTCACACCTTTGAAGGAACACTCAACTTAGGAATAATAATAATTTTTTGCTGCGTTTGGTGGTTTCCGAGCAGCGAGCTCGTCAATTTCTGCAATTTTCGATTCTGGCCAAGCGCAAATTTAGGCCTTTTGCCGCTTTGACTGTTACGAGCTCTAAAAAATACAATTTAACGTATTTCCAAAAACTAAAGCCGTTTCATTTACTTATGACCCAAGATAGTTTACTGGGCAAAGTTTGAGGGAAAACTTTTTTCCGACCCGAAATGCAGTGGACCGCTTTTACAGACACTGCCTCTTAAGCCTGGTTCACACTAGCGACATAACGACATAACGGCGAGGTCACGCAAATTCAAAACACGACGTATATCGATGTTTTATGTCACCAGTGTGAACAACACAACATAACGACATAATAGGAACATAATAACATGGACATAATGACATAAGGAAAAAACTGATCTTTTCTTTATGTCATTATGTCCATGTTCTTATGTCGTTATGTCGCTAGTGTGAACCAGGCTTTAAATTTCAAACATGTGTCTTCCATTTGAGCGGCGATAATATCGAGAAAAAAGCTCCATTCATTCCGGACTCCTGTGAAAAATTTCTTTCACATCATAACAATAAGCTACGCAAATTTCATCCAGGTACGTTAAATCCACGTATTTATTCTTAAAATACCTTTCAGTGTGGTCGGTGGAGGCCCTAAAATACGTCAATTAATCGCCGATATCTCTTCGTAAATCCTTGTTTTATGCAACCGGACCCTGGATTCCATTATTAAAACTCAGAGAATACTTTGCTGCAAAAAGCTTGTGAGTGATGATCATAGTAATTGGAAAACTATTCTTCTCTACTACCTCAAGCCGGTTGGTGGCGTCACAGCGGACTATTTCCAGTCTTTCTTCTTGCGCGGTTTTGTAACCCACCGGAAGTGAAATTTCACGTTTTTAGACAGCTAAATAACGGACAAGAAAAATCGATATCGAAAAACTTTTTTCGACTTTCTTATCTGAACGCCATGTAGATTCCATCAAGCAAATAAAAAAATATCTGTCATATACACTTTAAGCTTCCATCCTTTTATGAAGAATGTTTACACGATTTCTCGAAATGTTCGGTGGCCAATAAAGCTAGTACAGGAAATGTCAATGCGGTGGATATTTCAAAAATTGTTTTATGGAATAATAGATTTATCTCTATTGGTGGTAAATCTGTTTATAACAAAGGACTCGTAGACAAACAAATTATAACGATTGGGGATCTTATTTCCAAAAACAATGAAATCATAACGAAGCTTACGGCTAGAGTTAAATATATCGGGATGCATTTAAGCTTATTTCAGTAAGTCCATATATTAATGGCGTTATGCGTTAAAGAGAGTGTATTTATTTTTCCTATTCCTTTCAATCTAAACGAACAGACACAGTTGTCTTTGACTGGAAAAAATGTTTTACTAAGTAATGCCGATTCGAAGAGTATTTACAAAGAAATGCGGGCCAGGGTCATCGTCCAACCCACCGCTCAAAAGAAATATATCGAACAATTTGAAAATGACATTTTAAACTGGAAAGAAATTTATAGCTTACCCTTCCAAGTGGCTCTCGATACAAAATTGCGCGAGTTTCAATATAAACTGTTAAACAGATTTCTGGCCACTAATGCCTTTTTATATAAAATTGGTATAGTTTCGTCACCTTTATGTTCTTTGTGTGATGTGGCAAATGAATCCCCGAACATATTTTTGTATCTTGCCAAAAAACCGCGAGATTTTGGGCTGAAGTTATTAAATGGTGTAGCGATCTGGGTGTAGATAAGGATATATTATTTGGTATACAGGAATATGAAGACAACCTATTTCATGAATCATATTTTGTTGGTTGGTAAACAGTATATTTATGATTGTAGACGCACCAAAACAAACCCTGGTCTTAGAGTTTTCCTGGCAAGACTCAATAAGGTTCATCAAATAGAAACTATCATCGCTAAATAAAATTTCCATTCAATAAAATTTCCATTCATTTACGAAAATGGTGTAAATATTGTAACAACAAAAAATGATCACGAATACTTTATATCGGTACTGTCTGTGTGAATGTAATGTGTGTATTGTGTGAGTGTGTTAATTGTAATCGAACTTTTATGAAGTGGAATGAAATAAAAAATAAAAGTCATTAAAATAAAAAAAAGAAGAAATTTTAGCTGTCTCGATCCGCAAAATTTCCTCCCGCAAACTTATGATTTCCTCGTAGACGGTATGCGTGAGTCCAGCGGATCGAAAACACTGATCGATTACACGAATACTGGACAATTTCTCACGCCTGACTCACAATTCCAAACTACTTGTTCATTAACTATAACCGGGATTATAACGTGAAAAAATAAAATTCAATTTCCACCCAAAATAGTCTAGTGAACGGCGCTAAATGTCGCGTTTGAGTCCTAAATAACAAGCTAAAAGGTCGTAAGCGTGATCGCGGCAAGATCGCGCTGAGATTTCGAGCTTCGCATCGCGACATTCATGCCCTCTGTAAAGTATACAAGGGCATATCATTAAGCGCGTATCGGAATTTCGGTATTTTGGCATTGTACTTGATGAAGCCCTGACTTTCAGTGCCCATGTTAAGTACCTAGTCAGTAAGGCAGGGAAACGATTAGGCATGCTAAGTCGAGTGAGGAACAACGTTAGCATGCATACTGCAAATGTTATATACAAGTCATTTATAATACCAGTCCTTGACTATTGCGATCAAGTCTGGAGCTGTTGTGGCAAGGTTAATGCAGATAGTATTGAGAGGCTTCAGAGGCTTGGTGTCCGTATCATTATGAGAACATCGAGTAGTGATAAGGCAGTTGAATATCTTCGTTATGATACTCTCGAGTTACGACGTGAGAAGCACGTTTTGAAGTTAGTAAAGCGTTGCCTCCAGGGGCGTGTTCCTCAATTTTTTTCTAACTACTTTAAATTTAATAGAGATTTTGTGACTAGAGCGACAAGACAAAGTAACCACCTTAGAGTCCCTAGTGTTAAGTTGGAAGGCAGCAAGAAGTCATTTTATATCCATGGTTGTATTAAAGCAGTTTTCAATTGAGTGTGAAAAGTAATAAGACAATTGCTTTGGTTTTTCAGTGCTACGCTTTGTGATTGGCTAAAAAATCTCGCACCACTTTCTCGACCAATCAGAAGTAAAACCAAAACCAATCGAGACTTGCTCGAACGCGTTTTCACGCGCTTGGCGCCGCCGACATGTAATTGCTTCGAGATCTGATTGGTTCATTGGATTGTTTACGACTTCTGTGATTGGTCAGAGTAATTACTTTGGTTTTGGTTTTACCACACTCAATTGAAAACTGCTCTATATATAATCAATATTTGTGAACAGTTTTTTTATTTAATTAATTTATCTCTTAGTTTTTTCTTTTTTACGTTGTAATGATTGATGCAAATATTTGTATATAGGGCCTCCGTTGATAACCAGTTTATGTAAATAGCTGAAGGTGTTACCCTATTCAAATAAAGATATCTTTCTATCAAGAGAAGATAAGGGGGACCCCTTATTTTCTCTTGATCTATCTATCAATCACCTTTGGGAATCTTCGGCAATATTCGGAAGTAGTCGGGACAACTTCAATAATGTTCGGAAGTCGTCGGAAATTTTTCGGAAATTCTGGTAATATGGATACGTAAATCTCACGCATTTGACTTAGGAAAAGTTGGCAGGTATATATATATATATATATATATATATACACTGATTTTCAAAAACATAGCTACTTGAGAAATATATATCTATATATATATACCTTTTGTATTCCTATCAAAAATGTCACCTATTTGATGGGAATACAAAAGGTATATATATATACTATCGATCTCAGACGTCCTTGGACAAGGGATTTTTTTCGGCCCGCTTCACGGGCCGTTGGTTTCAGTCTGCGGTTAAAAAAATGTCGTCACGTGATGACATTTTTTTGGCTCTGCGGTTTCAAAAATGTTGATCACGTGATGCTTTATTTCGACTTCCCACGGCCGTGAATTATCCCAGACGTTTTTAACGGTTTGTCTGCTCACGTTAAATTTCCTTGCCACATCACTGTAATTACCCATAAAGAAACCTGTAGTAAAGTCGCCACCGGCCTGTACTATCGTATCTATTATTCCGCTTCTTATGTCATTGGACAAAGCTTTCCCTGGATGATAGCTTCGGCCGGTTTTACTCCCCAACATCTTTGATCACTTTGCCGGTTTTCTTTTTGGCGCGAGTAACCGAATGGCGTCACGTGATAAACATTTTTGAAACCGCAGAGCCAAAAAAATGTCATCACGTGACGACATTTTTTTAACCGCAGACTGAAATCAACAGCTCGTGAAGCGGGCCGAAAAAAATCCCTTGTCCAAGGACGTCTGAGATCGATAGTAGATATATATTTGTCAAGTAGCTATGTTTTTGATATATATTATTGGCTCACCAGGTTATTAGTGACAACAACAACAAGCTTTATTTGTATAGAAGCAAGAGATTATAATTGTCCAATTATTTTCTCTTGATAGAAGTCAAATCTGCAAAAGACCGCAAACGATATTATGCTGCGATACGTAGAATCTACGAAAGACCTAATCAGCCAAAAAAATGAACAAACATAACCGACAAACTGCAAGGCCGATCTGACCACTTTGCGAGACACCAATACGACAGACTAGACATGACTAGACATGACTAGACATGACTAGACATGACTAGACATGACTAGACATGACTAGACATGACTAGACATGACTAGACATGACTAGACATGACTAGACATGACTAGACATGACTAGACATGACTAGACATAGCCATTCCTTTCCTTTATTTATTGATTTGTTATTAAGTTTTACTGTTATTGTTGTAAATGTACACTTTTAACGCTTGCGAAAATCTTCAGAAGTGAAGCCGGAGGCAAGTTTAATGGAAGAAGAAGAAACCGATGAAGCTGAGTAGCAACCGCGGACAGCTGTCTCGCTCTGTTGGTTGCCCCGCGCAGCCATTTTGAATGCGAAGAAGGTCCTGGGGACGAGGTTGTCCCACGGGGGTCCGAGGAATAAGAAATTAGATCCCATCCGCCTAAACCACCTCGGACACCTTAATCTAGACTTATATAACGGAGAAACTGGTTAGCTTTCAGTCTGGCTTTCAGTTGAGGTTGGGGTTAGCAGTTTATATATTTAAATTTAGGCCTAAACAACCCGAGAAGGTAGGTAGTACTCTGGTACGGTAGGCGACGTAAGCCTAAGCCTAGC